>CASBWL010000051.1:0-122500 GCA_949130495.1 Sambucus nigra | reverse complement strand
TTGCCTTAGTGAATTATGGTATTAGGGCCAAATACGGCTCATTCCGGATTCAACTTATCTCGAAACTCTGCGACTAATATTTCTTCACCCCCGCCTTTCATCAACCTTACCAACTCAAACCATTTTGTCTCTCTCAAATTATAAAACAAAAAATTACCTACACTGGAAAACACGGATGGAACCATTTTTATAGGGCCAAAACTTTTTCCAATATGTTGATAGAACCGATCCTTATCCTACCGATCCATCATCTGCTGCTTCATGGACCCAATAAGAAAAACTAATTGTGAGTATGCTCATTTGCTAAATTTCACCAAAAAAGATACCACTCGTAAGTTGTCTAAAAACCTCGTACATTTAGAATAAAATTAAATCGCATCTTATTTGTTACCTATTGATTTTTAGTTAGAGCTTAAACCCTAAACCCTAACTTGTAACTTATTTGTTAGCTATTTATTTTTAATTAGGGCTTTGACTTTTCATACCCCGTACGTTTAGAATAATATAAAATCAATAGAAATTAAATTAAATCTGGTGAATTAAATTAATTAATTTATGAATAAATGGATTATTTATCATTTCATGTTATGTGAATTTAACTGTGCATGTTGAATAATTTTAGTAAAAAATAATTGCCCTTAGTTCCCTGGGATTGTAGTTCAATTGGTTCTCTTCATAAAAAATAGGAGGTAGAACCAATAAAGATTTCTTTTTTGATTCATCCCTGGAAGGCCCAAAGCCAATCCCAGGGAACAGTGAAGCTTCATAGGGTCTTTCTGTCCAGGTGCAGGTAGTCCGCATCTTCACAGACATGTCTATTTCACCGAGTCTCTCTCCGAGACAGTGCCCAGATCGTTACGCCTTTCGTGCGGGTCGGAACTTACCCGACAACGAATTTCGCTACCTTAGGACCGTTATAGTTACGGCCGCCGTTCACCGGGGCTTCGGTCGCCGGCTCCCCTGTCATCAGGTCACCAACTTCCTTGACCTTCCGGCACTGGGCAGGCGTCAGCCCCCATACATGGTCTTACGACTTTGCGGAGACCTGTGTTTTTGGTAAACAGTCGCCCGGGCCTGGTCACTGCGACCCCCTTTGTGAGGGGGCACCCCTTCTCCCGAAGTTACGGGGCTATTTTGCCGAGTTCCTTAGAGAGAGTTATCTCGCGCATGGTTATTGAATACTTCAAATATGATGTGTAACTCAATTGAAAAATCTATATATTTAATAAAAATAATTTGGGCGTATTCTAAATTTTTAAATATTGAAAAAAATCATTTATACTTTTCTCCTTGTTTTTATTTATGTGACTCTTCTATATTTTTGGTCAAATTTTTTATTGACCAGTAAAATGTAATACCCCGTAAGTTTATCGATATTTATTTAAGGGATTAATTAAATTAAATGTGAATTAATTGAAAATTAATCCGGATATAGATACTAACGAGATGTGAGTTGGTATTTGATTATGATGTGTATATATGGGGAAAAATATGAATATTGAAAATATTGAAATTGTCGCGAGACTGAAATACGACAATTTGAGAAATTTAGTTGGGACGCGCGTGTCAGTCGTGTCAGGAATGTAATTATTTGAATTAAAAAGTGAATCCTATTTTTATCAACTGATTGGTCATTTTGAGTGCGCCAACGAGTCCGGAAGGATCGAAATAGTCAGAAAACACTAGTCGGGGGTTTAGTTTGGGTCCCAGGGCATTTTTAGGCTAAACCGGCAACTTAAAAGGGCATTTTGGTAATTTTGAAATTTTGGGAATTAAAACCTACGAATTTTGGGAGTTAATTATATGTTATTTAGTAGCCCACTAGGCCGATGATCAGCATTTTGCAAGTTTGGGGGCTACGGGAGTTATAGGAAGAGTTGGAAGAGGTTCCCAAAAGAAAACCCATAACCACCATCTTCAACCTTGGGAGAAAATCTGTAGAGAAAGGGGAGAGACCAACCTTCAACCTTCAACATAAATTCTCAAGAACAATATAAGGCAAGTGATTTAGTATTTTTAATGCATTGAATATGTCTTCCATGCTTAGTATATGGATGATCTTATTTTGATTTTTTTGAAGAAAACCCATGAAATTTGTTGGAGAAACTTGAATTTTGGGTTAGGATTTGCATGTAGTATGATAATGGACTGATTTAATACTTGAATAGTTATGTATGATGATTTAAAAACGGATTTATGATGGGTAATTAGGCATAAGAAAATTTGGAGTTCTTGTTCATAGCGTTTGGGGAAATATTTGAAGATTCATATTAATTCCATGATAATTTGTAAGAATTGACCCCTTAAATATGTTAAGGAATGATCTAGGGTGATTAGGAATAGTTTATACACGTTAAAACATAACTTCGATGATCTTAGAGTGGATTTAGAGGAGAGAAGAATTGAGAAAAACGGACTTGGTGATTTAGTGTACCTTTTGTATAATAGGTTTTGTATAACAACTATATATTGGTATCATAAGTTCATTAATAAAATAAGAAAGAATAGAATCCAAAACTCCGTGTTTGAACCCGATTTGCAAACAATAGTTCTGGACATAACAATGTTGAACTAGCAGTGTTAGAACAACTCTTATTGCCTTAGTGAATTATGGTATTAGGGCCAAATATGGCTAATTCCATATTCAACTTATCTCCAAACTCTCCGACTAATATTTCTCCACCCCCTTCCTTTCATCAACCTTACCAACTCAAACCATTTTATCTCTTTCATATTATACAACAAAAAATTACCTACACTGGAAAACACTGATGGAACCATTTTTATTGGGCCAAAACTTGTTCCAATATGTTGATAGAACCGATCCTTATCCTACCGATCCGTCATCTTGTGCTTCATGGACCCAATAAGAAAAACTAATTGTGAGTATGCTCATTTGCTAAAAGTCACCTAAAAAGATACCACTTGTAAGTTGTCTAGAAACCTTGTACGTTTAGAATAAAATAAAATCATATCTTATTTGTTAGCTAGTTATTTTTAGTTAGAGCTTAAACCCTAAACCCTAACTTGTAACTTATTTGTTAGCAATTTATTTTTAGTTAGAGCTTTGACTTGTCATACCCCGTACATTTAGAATAAAATAAAATCGATTGAAATTAAATTAAATCAGGTGAATTAAATTAATTAATTTATGAATGAATGAATTATTTATCATTTCATGTTATGTGAATTTAACTATGCATGTTAAATAATTTTAGTAGAAAACAGTTGCATGGTTATTGAATAATTCATATATGATGTGTAACTCAATTGAAAAATCTTTATATTCAATAAAAATAATTTAGGCGTATTCTAAATTTTTAAATATTGAAAAAAATTCAATTTAGGCTTTTGTCCTTGTTTTTATTTATTAGACTTTTCTATTTTTTTATTGTCAAATTTTTTATTGACTAGTAAAAATAAGTACATTTTTTTTGTTCTGCTTTTTTTTTACTTCCTGTATACGGGATTCCGACCCCTTAGGCGGGTTCGTGTGATTGAACCATTTACTTATAAAGAAAAACAATGATATATTTGTTTTTTATAACAACATCCCAGTTTTTACTTATTTTTGAAATCCGAAAAAGTTTATTTTCCTTTTTTTCATGCCAGATTTTATTTATAAGAAAAATCATTTTCTTATATCATATTCGTCCAAATTTAAACTATTTAAAACAAGAAAAAAGTTTAATGTAATAAAGTATTTTATTAATATATTAATTTAACAAATTCGATATATGTTTGCTTCAGAAATGGAAGTAGAGAGGATTATTCGATGAAGCTTTGGTCTGTGAATGGGTCTCCTCTTTTCTTAGATAAGTGGCATTCTCTGGGCGGGTGTTATAAGGATGTTAGGCGACCGTCTAGCCGGTGGATTAGGGTTGTTGGATTTCCTCAGCACTTGTTGGGTATGGAAGTTTTTCAAGCCATAGCTAACTAGTGTGGGGGATTCTTGTGTATTGATGAGGACACCCAAACAGGGGTTGAACTAATGTGGGCAAGGATCCTGGTTTCTAGGCGTGAGAGTATTCCGAAGAATGTGTTATTCAAAGAGGGGGGGAGGGGGGGTCTTTGAGATTCCCATCTCCGTTGAGGCATCTCCTTTGTGCTACTTTGGATGTGAAGAAGGCCCTGTCCAGGGTCAGAATAGGGGGCCTAGGTTTACGAGGCATGCGCTGGACGGAGCTCACTCTAGCGGGGTGGTAATGGTGGGGGCTAAAGTTTTAGGAGCAGATGTCGCAAAAGGTAAGGGGAAGCTCAAGTGAGTTGATGTGTCTTCGTCGGTGCAGTTTTTTGGACATCCTGTTGATGGTAATAGTACACAGGTGGGACAGGGACATTGCATGGGGAGTGGGAACTCTAGGGTCGTAGATATGGGACTATTGGTAGATAGGGGGGTGGATTAGACAAATGTTGGTAGTGTCTTGGGTTTGGGGGATTTAGGAGCCAAAAGTGGTTAGTTGTCGGATGTTGCTACTCTTGGTGATGGGGTGGATTTGCAGGTAGTCACTTCTGCAAATACCAGCATTGAGAAAGTGGGTCCTTTTGTTTTGCCAGCATTTGTGTCATGAATTTCCATAGTGTCAGATCTAAGGATAAAGTGGAGATGTTCATTGAGGGCCCTTCTAATTTATAAAAAAATGACCGTTTGTCCACTGGTAGGGCAGAAAGGGGTAGGGACCCCTTGGTGGGGATTGTTGCTACCTCTTTGGAGATAGTTAGCCTAAAAAAGTTCAAGTATACTTTTGCAGGGAAGTTCAGGAAATAGTCATCCGGATCTAATAGGCTTGGTCCTATTTTGAATTCGTGCAGTGATTAAAAATGGGGCTTTTAGAAAAAATCCTAAGAGTAAAGGGGATTCAGTTTATAGGAAAAAACAAGGGGAATGCGGTGTTTCTCAAGAGGCCTCTCTCTTTGTCTGGGGGGATGACGGGCAACGTTTCTGCATGTTCATTGGGTGATTCTTCCAAGGGTACCATTCCTGTGGGCTCGCCCCTTGCGGGATTTGTTATTGGTGGTCCTCTTAGTTCTATCTTGGAGGTGGGTCAAGGAGGTTTGGAGGAGGATATTTGTGTGCATGATTCTTCTTAGTCCTCATGTGAGTATTTGAGTGGGCAAGAGTTATTGACTGAAATGGTGGGTTTGTCCCCTATGTTTTGGGTTGAGCTTGGGGGGTCGGACGGGTGGGGGGGAGGGGGGCGGGGGTCAAGGCTACGAGTCTCGAGAAATACCGGGAAGCCGAGGGGTAGGAATGGGTGTTTAGTATGATAGGAGGGTTTAACAAATTTTTAGGGCTTACTTACATGGGACAAGAGAAGGAGGCCCTAGCTTTGTTCCATGATATTGAGATGAGGCGAAGGGCAGGGTAGGGGTGGTTGAAGGGGGGGGGGGGGGGGATAGAGGGTTTTAACTATTATATAATGAAGCTACGCATTATTTTATGGAATTTGTAGGGTTTGAATGACTTCGGGAAAAGATTAGTGGTAGGTGGTGCTATTTCGCGGTGGAGGTCGGATATCGTGTGCTTACAAGAGACTTAAATGGGAGCTATGGATAAGGAGTTAGTGAAGTTAATTTGGTGTGGGCGTAGTATTGAGTGGTGTTGTCTTGATTCGAAGTGGGCATCAGGAGGGATTGCGATTTTGTCGGATAATAGAGTAGTGGAGAAATTGGATGAGCTGGAGGGTTATTGGCTTATTTCTTGTTTATTTCGGAATGTAGAGGACAATTTCACAAGAAGTTTTTCAATGGTCTATGGGCGAGTGGAGGATTCAGACTGTCGGGATTTATGGGAAACTTTGGCAGGGGCCAAAAGTGTTTGGGGTGTTCCGTGGTGTACGGGGGTGATTACAATATTGTTCGATTTCCCTCTGAGAGGAGTGGGGGGGGGGGGGGGGGGGGGATTGAATTCTTTCACGTGGGATTTATCTAATTTCACTGATGAGCTGGCGTTGATGGATTTTCCTCTAGAGGGAGGTTTATTTACCTGGTCCAGCTAGAGGGATGATCCTTCGTTTTCTCGAATTGATTGTTTAATTCTTTTTGTTGAGTGGGAGGAACATTTTGGGGGGACTACTCAGTCTTGACTTCCCCGGGTCACTTCAGATCATTCCCCTATCCTTCTGGAGTGTGGGGGGAGAAGTTTGAGAATATGTGGCTTAAGGAGGAGGACTTTGTTGACAGGGTCAAGGAGTGGCGGTGGGGGTATGAGGTGGAGGGCAATGCTAGTTTCAGATTAGCGTCTAAGTTATTCTGTTGGAGGATATTCGGGGCCTCAACGAGAAAGAGGGATTGGGCGGTCTTTCGGGGGATAAAATGGAGGTTGGGGGAGAGAAAAAAGGGAGGTGGGGAAGAGTCTTATTCACGAGGAGCTTTGTTGGAGGCAGAAATCTAGGTCTCTTTGCCTTAGGGAAAGGGAAAACAATACTAGTATCTTCTATAAAGTGCCTAACTCCCATCGCCACTTCAACCATATTAGGAAGGTTGTAGTTGAGGGGGTGCAGTACACTGAGGAGAGTGATATTTATAGGGAGATCAGTTAGTTTTATGCAAGATTGTATACGGAGGAGAGGTCTAGGCTTCCCAAAATGGATGAGCTTCCGGTGGCTACCTTATCGGGGGATGAGGTGGATCAGTTAGAGTTGGAGACTGTTTTCACGGAGGAGGAGGTGGCCCAGGTTTTGAGGTCTATATGTGGGGAGAAGGAACCAGGTCCTGAGGGGTTCACTATGGCTTTCTTCCAGCAGTGTTGGACGGTTATCAGGGAGGATGTTATGGCTTTCTTTCACAAGTTCTAGGACAAGGGGTATTTTTTGAGGAGTCTGAACGCTACTTTCATTACTTTGGTGCCCAAGATCGGGGGAATGACGGATGTGAGAGACTTCAGACCCATCAGTCTTATTGGTAGTGTTTATAAGATCATTTATAAGGTCTTATTGGTTAGACTTAGAAAGGTGATTGATCCCATCGTGTCCAATGCCCAGAGTGCTTTTGTGGGTGGTCGGCAGATTCAGGATGCAGTACTGGTTGCGAATGAGTGCATCGAGTCTAGGATGAGAAGTGGGATGTCGGGTATTATTTGTAAGCTTGATGTTGAGAAGGCCTACGATCATGTGAGTTGGGATTTTACCTTTTATCTTCCGAGAAGGATCGGTTTCGGGGAGCGATGGTGCCAGGGGATGAAGGGATGTGTCCCCTCGATCAAGTTCTCTGTTCTGGTGAATGGGGTGCCTGAGGGTTTCTTCTCAAGCTCGCGGGGTCTTAGGTAGGTAGATTCATTGTCTCTTTTTCTCTTCATTCTAGTTATGGAGGCGTTCCCTCGAATGATGAGTCGTACGGTGGAGGGTGGCCTGGATACAGGTTGAGTTCGCCTTTATTGTCATGGGTAGGTGGAACTTCGATGAGCAGATATTTCATTATTATGATGTGAGTGCGTGGCGACCTTATCGATATGATTTAAGGCCCGCAAGGATTATTGTTAAGCTGTGAGTTTAAGCTCATTCTTGTTTGCGCAAGGACTGAATATTAGTACGAGCGCTTGGTGGTATGGCTCCTAGATAGAGATGGGAGTTCAGACCATATTTTATTGAAAGAGGGGATAGGATTATCCCGGTTGCATGTTCGAAAATAACGGACCTCCATGACCGACATAGTTAAGTAGTAGTGTGTGGAGGGGTTCCTTGTTTGGATTTCACTTTGCGACATGCTTCGCGCATGAACCTTAACGACGTCGGGAGTGGAGAGATGTTATAGGATGCAAGGATGTTGGTTTTGTGGAAAAGTTTTATAGTGTGGATGAACCGCTATGGACTATGACCCATGCAATGATGATATGCTTATGGAAATCCTGTGCTATGGAAAAGCGCTAAAGTGGTCCTGTCACCACAAGTGAGTGGGTGGAGTAGGACTTAGAGAAATTGATTTGAGGATTTTAGTTAGGCCTTAATGAAAAGGCAAATTTTGGAGAAGTATGTTTTGGGTAAAATTATCTTAAAATCTCGATAGAGATTAGGCGCCTAATTGATTGGATAGAGTAGTAGAAATACGTTAGCAGATTTTCGAGGTAGGATTTCGGACATCCGTTGGGGTGCCTTAGGCCGTTACATCTCGGTGACGGACGACACGAGGGAGTAGTGTAACGGGAGGGTTCCTTGTTTGGATTTCGCTTTGCGAGACGTCCCACGCATGAAACCAAGAAAATGTCGGGAGTTGAGAAAGGCCTTTGGCACTAGGGATATTTAGTGTGGTACTCTTTTGAGTAGGTAGGAACGCTGCGATCTTAGGATGTAAGTTCAATGGGGTTAGTGGCACCGATATAAGGAGAATTGAATTTCGTGGGTTGGGAAGACCCATTTGTGAATATTACACCGAGGAAAGGAGACCCACATTTAGAGAGAGTGTTACGTGTCGAGCGTTCACAATGTATGTGCAAACGTGCACGGGTTAGAAAGGTGTATGGGTACCTTAGTGAGTTGGTTTTATATACTGTCTGAAATAGGAAAGGTGTATGGGTACCTTAGTGAGTTTGTTTTATATACTGTCTGAAATAGGAAAGGTGTAGTATATAAAGTTGAAGATTACGCCGTGAGGCACTAGAGATGATGGGTGCAATGTGATGATATTGGAGTCACTTTACGACTGTGGTATCCGTATGGTGTATGGTTGGGAACGATTGGGTTAGTATCGTTCCACTTGAGGTGTTAGGATTTGGAGTGATCCTAGGAAATGGTGGTGTAGGTTGTACATGAATTTCGAGGACAAAATTCCCTTGTAATGCCACTAACCATCATGTGACTAACGGATAAGATTGACCCAATCGTTTAATAGTATTTATCACGTTCCTAATTAATTATCTGATATTTATCAAGACCACATAATTGAAAAATCCATAAATTCGGAATTTAACATAATTGAAATTAAATAAATAATTTTGACACGAAATACTAATTTCTAACAATGCCTTCCTTTCATCTCAGTCATACAACGTAATTGCTCCCTTTAATATCCTAACATAACAAACTCGTAGCCCATCGCTGCCCGGAGAAATGCTATATCAGTGTGGACAATTAGGATATATATATATTTAGTCAGGCTCTCCAACATACCTTCTAGCAAGATACCTAGCAGCATACCCAATTTTTAAAATAGTAAAAAAATTAATTTTGAGTTGAATATTTTTAAAGGGGCACATTGAAATATCATGAACCCATATAAAAAATATCAACTCGAAATTATTTTTTTTACTATTTTGAAAAAATAGGTATGTTCATAGGTATGTTGGAGAGCCTGACTCTCTCTCTCTCTCTCTCTCTATATATATATATATATATATATATATATATATTTATCAGTACTTCTCTTGGGTATTTCACTCCACAATTTAAGAGTGCGAACCGGACATGTGTCACCTGGCGGTGAACCTAGAAATTATAGTCTAAATTTTAGGTGCGCTCTCTCTCTTCTTTAGGCTCACTGCTAGGTGAAACATGTCCGGTGCGCACTCTTAAAATGCGTACTGGTATGCACAAGAGCAGTACTGATATATATAAATACACACACATACATAGAGAGAGAGAGAGAGAGAGAGAGAGAGAGAGAGAGAGAGAGAAGCACGGACTAATTTTCTTGAATTACCTGTTTTTTTTCCTACTGATTCATTGAAATGCGTCATAAAAAAATCAGGTCAATAAATTTTTTTTAAAACCCAAATAACCAATGATATATAAGGTGGAAAAAATATGAAAGTTAAAAACATGTCTGTGGGCATTAATATTTGCAATTAAAATGCCAACTTTAAACCAAACCTGTTGAAGAAAATGGGGTAAAGTAGAAAAGAGTGTGTTGAGGATAGAGGGTGGTTAAATTCTCTCATCTAAACAACGATTACTCTTATTTAGATTTCAATCATGCTAATTAATACAACAATGTGTTAAGGGATGCATGTATTAAAATAAAGAGTCTTAAATGTTTCTAATCTGATTAGTTTTTGAAGGAAAATGTTAACACGTGCTTCAATGGGACATGTTTTGAGCTTCAAAATAGTAAGTATTTATGTGAAATTGATAGAACAAGAAGCGGCACCAAAGTTCTTTACATAATGCGAATAACAAAATACATTTACAGTTGCTTTGCATTCACGTCGGTTCTATATTCTTATAGACAAAATATCCATCCATCTTTTTCATCTTTCTATCTAGAAAGGAATATATTCATTTTTATTTTTTTTATAAAGATGAGATTCAATGTGAATACAAGAGGAAATAGCATTTTTGGAATCTATTTCATCCCATTTTTTGTTTACTAAAAGAATAAAAAGTGATTTTATGTTCTTTCTTTCTTCAAAGATGTTATTTACTAAAACAACGCAAATAAATATTTTTTAATTTTTTAATTCCGTTTTTATTTTAAGATGAAAACAAAAAAAAAAAGGTTTTTTTTTTTAATTTTTTTCGTTGCATTTTTCTTCTTCCAGGGTCTTATTCATTGAAAAATATGTTTTTGTTCTCTCATTTGAAAAATTATTATTTTGTTATCTTCTTTGTCTTCATCTTCATTTCCTATTAGAAAAAAAAATACATTATTTTGCCACATTTTATTTATTGAAAAAATAAGCTAATTTTCTATTTTTCAACCAAATTTCATGTATTAAAAAATTATTTTTCTTCTATTTTTTTATCCATATTTTTATTTACGAAAATAAATTTTTTTCTTTTCTTATCTTTCTCATGCAAGTCATAATATATTTAAAAAAAAACAAAGCTGTTTTTTCATTATTATTTTTTATTAAGAATGGTTCTTTCAATGTCGACTCTTTTATTTATAAGTATATACTATTTTGAAGTTTTTTCGACCATTGCGTTACTATTTGTAAAAACAATTAACTTTATGCTATCCTACGTTTTATATATTAATAAAATGAGATACTATTATTTTATTCTCTTTTTCTATCCAAGATTTTATTTATTAAAAAATCGAGAAACCATTCAAGAAACTATTATTTTATTCTCTTTTTCCGTCCTATAATTTTTTTCCCTCTTAATCACCCCAATTTCTGTTTATTAAAACGACAACAAAAAACCATTCAAGAGAGAGACTTATGTAATTATTATATTAATCTAATAAACTATCTACATTTAACAAAAGAAATTCAGTGACTGACATTCAATAATGTAGAGTACGAATAAGTTAACTTTTTATAAGAAATATAATATTTGGACTAGTGTACGAATTATGTGGTTAATTTTATAGTTTCACACAATTCAACTTAGTTGAAGTCCAAATATTAAACATAGTGACTTATTAAAAATAAAATAAATAAAATAGTTATTTAAAAGTAAAAAAAATTGGTTGGACTTTTTTTTATCTTTTAAATTTATGATTAGACCTCAAAAATGGTTCAATGACATCACAAAAGAGAATTCCCAAGTATATTTTACGCGTCCAATTAGTGATTGGCATCTTTCTTAGTGCTATAAAGGATTATTCACATATTTATGCAAAAGCGTAATTTACGTGTCCCCTTATTCAGTGCAAAGACCCTACCAACATTTGAGTGGTTAATTATTAAATCAAGGGGACCTTGTTTTTGTTGTTGAAGCAAAACGATAACAATGGCGAGTGAAGAAGACAATAATAGAAAGACAACTAAAACGTTCATTGAAATCCCAATTGGTCCCAAGGAAGCGATTAAGAAGAAAAACGTAGATATCAGTAGTGGTGGTAGGGGAAGAACTAAGTTTGGGGAGATCAGAGGTTTCGATCATAGTCCTATAGAAGTTGGCAATGTAAGAGTGGGTCATGGAATTACTCAGGGGGGTGTAGAGATTGATCCTTGTGAGGGTAGTATAAGAATGAAGGTTGGGACGATCAGAGGTAGTTATAACAGTCCTATAAATGTTGGTTATGGGAAGGAAGAAACACATGAGGTTGGGGACATCAAGTCTCGTTACAATAGTCCTATTGCAGTTGGTAATGTTAATGTTGATGACATCGTAGGTGATATTCGAACAGATGTTGGGGATATCATTGGTTTTGACAACAGTCTCATTAATGTTGGCAATGTTAGAGTGGGCCATGGAATTACTGAGGGGAATGTAGATATCGATCCTTGTGAGGGTAGAATAACAACCAAGGTTGGGACAATCAAAGGTTGTTATAACAGTCCGATAAATGTTGGTGATAAAATGGAAGAAACAAGTGAGGATTGGGACATCAAAGCTCGTCACAATAGTCCTATCACAGCAGGTAATGTTAGTGTCACTGAAAGTTTTGGTGATGTACAAATCGAGGTTGGGGACATTATTGGTATTGACAACAGTCCAATTAATGTTGGCAACATCACTAAGTAACTAAGTATTGTGTGTGTTTACATTTATCAAGTTTTTACATCAAATATGTATTGTGTGTGAGCATATATATATATATATATGTATGTATGTATGTATGTATATTTGTTCAATACTATAAGAAAAATGTTACCCAAACTGATGTGCCGGCACAATAAAGTCACAGGTGTACAATTATTTTTTTGTACTCATACTCTAATGCACATAATATAAAAATTTGGTGCACATAATATTTTCCCTTTCTGAGAAGCTGATTTACGGTCCCGAAAGATCCGATTTTATTGTTTATGTTGTGAGATATGTAAGTCTATTTTGTGAGGTAAAGAAGACTGGACTATATCCAAAAAATGCTGGTCCTCAGGTTTGTTTTGCCACTCTTTCTTTAGTATATTATAATTTTAATATGAAATGATCCATGGATTGTTAATTCCTTACATACCACCCACGAACGAACAAATTGGTTTTGAGTTGTTTTCAGGCTCCAAACCAATTTCTGAAACACAAAACACACCCCTATACTCCCCCTGCTTACCCCTCACCAAACACACGACCGCATTGGTACAATTTGTTGGCTAGATTTATTATTATATTCGCTAATTGAAATAATAGATTGGGATTCCTTGAAAATTAATTGCACAACAATGCCTAGTTTTTAACTATGCACGCCCATCCAATGGTACATGTTATCATTTGTGCTGAAGAATTTATTTTTTTATCAAGAACATGGAAAATTTCAAAATATCCACAGCACCATCATACTTTATGTCTTCAATTATGATTGAGTTAACTCATTACGAAAGGAGTATACTTTACTGTCTGCCCCGTTGTTTGTTATCGTGATGTATTTATTCTGTATATAATTATTTTGTGTCTAGTTTAAGTGCTTCGTATATATACTTTATGTCTAGTTTAAGTGCTTCGTATCTAAATTCTTCTTCTGCCGATAGTAAGGCTTAAAAGCTTTTGTTTGTCCATTCTATAAAACGAACTAACGAAAATAGAATGGGAAAATTCAATGTTAGTCTCATTAATTGAGTCAAAGTTGTATTAAATTCCATTAAAAAATTTTAATGCACCACTCATTTTTCATTTTAAAGTATATATATTTAGACACATATACCATCTCTTATACCAATTTGAAACTCATTTACTCTCTTTCTAAAGATAAACACAAAATCCCACACTCTTTCACTCTCTCTAAACACAAACACATAATTCCACAATATTTCTCTCTCTAGCAACTCCATCCCCACCCCCACCCCACCCACGCTATCGAAGACTTGCCTGAAACAGCCCATCGAAAGATCTCACCGGAGGCCGCCAGAATTCTCGCCATGTTTCTCTCTCCTCATTTCTTTCTTACCCTTCGTCTATTTCCTTTTTTTCCCATACAAGCGATACCATAGCCTGAGCTGGAGAAGAAGAGTTTTCACCGGAAAAAATGGAATCCCCCCCCCCCCCCCCCCCCAAAAAAAATGCAGGTTTAAAACAGTAAATTTTTCTATTTGGATTTTTTCTTCAAACAATATCGAATATGGGTGTTGTTTGATAGATCACGATGAGTAGATTCAAAACATATGAATTTTGTGAATTTTTTATTTGTAGATTTGGAGTTATGGACTTTTAAAGATTTAGTGGGTTTGGTTTGTTTTGGAAAAAATTACGTAACAGTTGTGATGGTGTATTTTGAGGGTGTATTAGTAGTTTTAATGTGCAGAGTAGACAAAATAGGACTTTGACACTATTAACTCAGTCAAAAGATCTCTTGTGTCATTTACTAAGTGAATGGGGCATGATAACTATTTCCCCTAAATAAAATTGTAGTTCGAAGCTCTTCCTCAAGTGCTTCGCTCTTGAACTCATTTGGTACTATTTAGCTTCAAAGTAAAATTTTGTTGTTCCATTCATATTTTTTATATAATGTTTAATGTAAAGAACATAAATACATAATTATGAATAATAACTAACATTAGTGTGCCACATTTGAATTATCGTGTCAACTGTTTTGTATCCATAAAATAAAATAATTGGATGTCTGGTAAGGTTTGGAAGAAATGCTTCAATCTAAAAAACTCAATAAGACATTTCTTAGTATGTACGGTGTTAGCAACAAGGTTATTGGAGAAATATTTGTATTTTAGGGTTTTAATTGAAGATTTTGAAATATTAAAATTGGAATTAGAATTGACCCCTAAGTTGAGGTGTTATTTTTTAAGTTTCCTTGATCGTGTCAAATGACCTGCCACCAACGATGGGGATTTAATAAATCTATCATGGCGGGTTGGGTGAGCAAAGAGGGATTTGTGTTTATTTTATTTTATTTTTATAAGCCAAATTATTACTTTACACTTAAAAAAGTCACGTTTTAACGGTTTAAGTTAATGGAAGGTCCTTTTTAAATCCATTTCCATAATTGAGGGCCTATGTTGACACTTTTCATTGTTGGGGGGCCATAACAAACTACATTATGATTCTCATTAATGATCCCAGACTAGCTGGTAGAAATATATAGAGTTCCTTTTGTAAGTTTGTTTCGGAAGTACATATAGTTAATTTGAAATGTTCAACAGCCCATGATCACTGGTAGTGCCTATGAATGAGGAGATAGAGTTGCACATGATTGTTGGTGGTTCCTATAAATGTGGAGGTAGAGTTGGCTTGGTCAATATTCCCCCGCAAGTGGATGGTGAAGGAGTTTGAACCATCAACTTGTCACGTAGGAACCGGAACTGGGAGGAGAGAAAATTGAAGATAGTGGTGAGGAAGGTAATAAGTTACTTGAAGTCTCACCGGAGACCTTTGAAGATGTAAATGTTGAATTCCGCTGAGAAGAGCGGGTGGTCCGCTGCACTGAGTTTATCTAAAATTGCCTTGGCTTTGTGAGTGAAAATGAGCATGCTCTCCAATAGTTTATCTTATTGGATCCATGTAGCAGCTAATGAGGGATCTGTAGGGTAGAGATAGCTACCATCAACATATTGAAAGGGGTTTTGGCCATATAAAATTGGCTCCATCTGATTTACAGTGAACATACTTGTTGTTGTCCAGTTTGAGAGAGACAAAGTCAGTTGAGTTTAGGAGATTGATATGTGGGGGGGGGGGGTGGGGAGAAAATTCAGTGTTTGTATTTGGAGAGAGAGTGGACCCGACATTTGCCATGTATGTCTCTGATTAAAGGCCAATTGTGAAGATAACAAAAGCGATGAAGTTGAGAATAGCTTTGGAGTGAAACGAGAAAAGGGTCTTCTGTTTGTGCATTTGAAGATATAAAAAAAGAGGTAGATTGGTACAAGGAGCATTGTACCCAGGTTAAGACCCATCTGCTGAGCCTATGTGGTTGAAGTAAAACTCTTAGAGCACCAGTTTGAAGAAAAAAAAATTCAAATGCTAGTGAGACAAAGGCTGGGTGGATGATTAGCACAAAGAGAGCTAAGAGGAGTACTACTATCCCAGCCTTAACTGCCTTTTGTTTACGAGATAATGGTTGTAGAATTTCTTTGAGAAAATGGGAGTTAAGTTGCGACCCATCTGGTAAATCAACCGGGGAAGATGAGAGATGAGATGGGCTGTGGGAGTGTTTATGAGAAGAAAAAAAGGTGATGGGAATTGAAGTTTGCAGGAGACCCGCCTAGACTCGGTGAAGTTGAGAGGAAAAAAAAATTAAAACTGAATTTTGATACTCAAAATTCCAAAAGAACAAGAGAGAGAGAGAGTTACAGAGAGAGTTAGAGAGAGTTAGTATATATGCATAGATAGATAATTTTGTGGTTGAATACGGAAAGAGGTTTCCACTCAAGGCTAAAATAGGATTAGGAGAAGAGAGAACACTAGTTGTGGAAGAGCTGGGTGATAACTGCTCACATAGTGAAAGCGAATTCGGCCATATATATTTAAAAAAATGCACCGTTTGGGTTTTCAAATAATAGTTTCTGGTGACCACTTAAAGAGAGGCAATGTAATATATGAATTACAGTGATTGCGAAAGAATGGATTATGATTCTCATTAATGATCCCAGACTAGCTGGTAGAAATATATAGAGTTCCTTTTGTAAGTTTGTTTCGGAAGTACAGATAGTTAATTTGAAATGTTCAACAGCCCATTATCACTGGTAGTGCCTATGAATGTGGAGGTAGAGTTGCACATGATTGTTGGTGGTTTCTATAAATGTGGAGGTAGAGTTGGCTTGGTCAATAGGCCATTTTGAAATAATATATGATAGTTCCGGAGCAAATGAGTAATCTACTCAAAAAAAATATATAATTCTGTCATTTTTCAATACGCTTGTCAAATCATATTATATCAAATTCTTACTATGTACATATATATGATAAATTTGCAAACTGCCAGTCATTTACAAGCTTCTAAATGAACCATTACAGTATAGAAACACTAGCATTTAATGAAAATATTTTTACAAGTTATTTATTCAATTTTTTTGTAATATATTTAAAACAAATAGTGTGTACCACATGATATAGCTACTTTAACAGACAGATGGTGAAACGAACCCCTTATTAAGTTAATGAGACTATACTAAACCTTTTGCTAAATGTCATTGCTAGCGCTAACCATTACTTTGAAAATATGTTCTACTAAACGTTAAAAAATTTAGGCATTAAACATTAGCTAGCCTAAATGTTATATTAAAAAAAAAATGATTTTTTTGAGCCAGGATTAATTATTAATTATAATTTTTAATCGAATAGTTTGATGATAGTGGTGATAGTTGTATTAATTATGGATACTTGGGCAATTTACATGGCAGTGTCATATTACCACAGACCACCAGGTCAGTGCCAATTAGGAGGCTGTTTTGCAACATTAACAATTTCCACCAATATTTGTAGAAATGTATGCGTGACACTGATCGACAGTGTGAACTTGCGCCGCCACATTATTTGTCTTCATTGTGCCGAACTACTGTCATTATTTCTTGCAATAAAGGCACTGTAGGACTAAAAATTATTTTGAAAACATATTAGGTTAAAAAATATTATAAGACCTCTAGGTTATATTTCCCTAAATTAGGACACACAAAAATTACATTCATTCATCCAATATTCAAATTTTCAAATAGGAGATAATGATTATAAACAAAGTAAGACTATTACACTAAAATTATATTGACGGATTTTCACTTAAACCCCTTACATATTTGTTTTATTTAAATTTTCATAAAAATAATGAAGGACTCAAATAAAATAAGGAGCTCGACAAATAAGTCATATTTAAATTGGGCCGTTCCTCATTGGTCCTGTGAAATTAATTTATATGTATGTCATATTAATGGATGTCGTATATTCACTATCCATTTTCTACTATGACATGTTATAGAAAAAAAAATTAATGGGGCCTGTTGAACCAAAAGCAAAACTTATGACTTATTTGACTACATATTTGATAAACATAAAAAATTGATATAAGAAAAAAACAAAACAACAACAACTGTGTGAGGACATTTTGTCCAGTATCAATTTGTTATGTCATACGCCGTTACACCGTTGAAGAAAGTCAAGATTCATATCATCATCAACGGATCCGAATATCAAAGAAGAGGAGGAATCAAAAGTCTGACAGGCCGAACCGGTCCACCCAGAGAAAAAGAACCGATCCGACCTCGGACCGGTCCGCCCCTGTACCAGACCGATCCACTTGCTGAAAAGCCAGTACACCCTGGACTGCTAGCGAACCGATGATGCCAAAATTTAAAAGAACCGATCTGCCTCCTCGGACCGATCCGCCTCAGATCCGGACCGGTCCGCCTGGGGTAAAGTTGAACAAATCGTGTTCAGATTTTTTAGGCCATGTTATTCCTTTATAAACCAACTTCGGAGATTGGTTTGACAAGACTTGTTCACACGATTTTCAGAGTTCATAAACTCAAAAGTCTTCATCTTGTGAGTTATCAAACTCATGTTTTGATTCACACAAATTTCCATATCATGTATTGAATCGTTTTTGAAACCCTAGAACACAAACCCTTTTGCTGTTCGTACCCTTGTGGAGAAGACCGACCTTCTTCTTCATTGCTTCCCTCCTAGAAAGGAAAACTTCCAGCCGCCAACTACAAATCCGACGGCTGAGGGTAATTTGTGTTACCCCTGTATTTCATTGTAATCCGTGTAAATTGTACTTTACAAAATTATAGTGAAATAAATGGTTTTGCCCCTTTTGGGGGATTTTTCCTCACTTGTGTGTGTTTGAATGTCTTGCATGCTTTACATCTTATCCAATCACACCTAGATGCATGTTTAGGATCAAATTGGGTTAAATAGTGTTTAATTATATAATTTCTTAATTTGAACGCACGTGCAACTCTCTCAAATTGGTATCAGAGCAGGTTACGCTAATCTATCGCGTATTCATAGTTTCTGTAAAAAATTTCTAAAAGATATCAATTTTCTAAAAAAATTATTTTTGAAATAGTGCGCGTTTCAATGGACAAATCATATAATAAAATGCCAGTTTTTGATGAATCTATCTATGCATATTGGAAAGCCCGCATGAGATCTTCTTTAAAGGCAATAGATGAACGTGTTTGGATTCTAGTTGAAAGAGGGTGGACACCTCCCTCCGTCACTGTTGAAAATGTGACCAGTTTAAAACATGTCTCTTCTTGGACTGAAGAAGAATTTAAATGGTCATCATTTAACTCTGAGGGTTTAAGTGCTATTTTCGGATCCATCACTCCTGATGAGTTTCGATGTATCATGACGTGCACCACGTCAAAAGAGGCATGGGATGTTTTACAACTCACCCATGAAGGAACTAATGCTGTGAAAGAGTCTAAATTGCAAAATTTGACAACTCAATTTGAAACCATGACCATGCATGAGACTGAATGTTTTGATGACTTTTATGCTAGGCTTTCTGACATTGTTAATACTAGCTTTAATCTTGGTGAACATATTCCTAATGCTAGAGTTGTTAAAAAGATTCTACGTTCTCTCCCTAAGCGTTCTATCCCCAAACTCACTGTGCTAAATTCTATGGGTAATTTAAATAAGCTAAAATTGTAAGAACTTGTAGGAGATTTGCAAACATTTAAAATTGATATGTTTCTTAAAACTGCTAAGTCTAAAGATAAGGGAATTGCACTTAATACCCAAGAAAGAAAAAGTGAGGGGACGGCAAGAAAGAGAGTAGAGTCATCTAAAAAGAAAGAGAGTGAAACTTCTGATTCTGAGTGTGATTTTGACTTAGATGATTTGGCTCTATTTGCTAAAAACTTTAAGAAAATTCTCGAATTTAAGAAAAGTTGAAATTTTAAAGATAAGAAGAATTTTCAGAAAAAATAAGTTTGAAAAGAAAAATGGGAAAGATGTTGAAAACCCTTCGAAGAAAGACAGTGAGAGATGCTATGAGTGCGACGGTAGAGGACATAGAGCTTTTGAGTGTGCTAGTCGTCTGAATAGAGAAACGGGCAAAGCTGTTCTGAATGCAACCATTAGCGACGACAGTGAGGTCGAGTCGGTGGATTCTGGAGTCGAGTCACCGCATGAGTGCAACTTCACCGCATTCATGGCTAGTCATGTGAGTACTACTAGTTCTCCTCACGACGATGAGGATGATGCCTCACAGGGACACCTCGACAGTGAAATCGATGTGAGTGAGGGGGAGGATGACACAAGTGATAGCGAGACTGATATTCAATGCGCCTACGCTGAGTTATATTCTGAGTCCTTTAAAACGAAAAAGCATAATAAAGCGTTAGTTCTTAGGATCACTGCTTTAGAGAAAGATTTAAGAATGTTTGGAGAAAGAGAGAGTTGTGGTGATAGTGGAAAAGAAATAAAGAAAGAACTTGAGTAGATGAGATGTTTTGAGTACGATGGGACAGGGTACAAGAAATTTGAGTGTCCCACTAAACTTAGGAGACAGCATAAGAAAGATGTAATGCCCACTTTTCTAAGTGATAGTGAGGATGAGGATGGTGATTAAAGTGTGATCCGAAAAGCATTTAGAAAGTTGTTTATCGAAATCATGGAAACAAAAAGGTCAAATAGGATCCTAGGTCTTCAGATTCGTGAGTTGAAGTAAGATAATGATGAGCTAAAAAGGGAAAAAAGTGACTTGACCAACACGATGTCTAGTCTGAGACACGTGTATCCCATTTCGAGGATGATCTCAAACAAGCACGAGAGGTCCAAGTCACATTAGAGAATGCATCTGAGAAGGTTGATAAGATGGTTCTCTATCCCGTTTTGAATGATGTTGGAAAAGGTAATGACGGTATATTCACTACGTTTAATGCACCCGAGCCTATATCCACCTTGGTGAGTGAGTCCCATGGGAGCCTGTCTAGGAACGTTCATCCCAAAATTGTTGACAAATTACTTCCTAGACCGGTTTATGTTTGCTCCCACTGCAAGAAGCGAGTACATCTTAGGAAGTTTTGTTCCAAGTTGGGTTTTGTACCATATCACGCCACTTCACACATTGATGCACATACACCTACTCATGACACTTTGCCTGCACATTATGATAGAGAGTTTGCACATATTCATGAGCAAGTGAAGTTTTTGATCAAGACAACACAAGATTTAGTGGAGTTTATTCAAAAGATGTCACCATCTTTGGAAAACTCCACCGTTACTTCCGGTTGAGATCTTGTCTTGGTTGCTAGCATAGGTTGATTTTCATGTTGTTTCTTTTGCCTATTGCTAGCATGTTCCATTACTTTGTTTTATTTTTTTTCATTTATTATTTCGTTAAAACAAAAATTCCAAAATATTTTCCTTTTCAAAAAAATTTCAGAAAAGCACAAAAAGATTTTATTTTGCTAAAATTTTTGAAAAATCCAAAAAGATTTTTATTTTTTTTACACCTTTTTATGGATGAGAATTTAAGATAACCAAGTCTCAACTTCACTTCATATATCCATATGACTGTTTGATAGAGATTTGAGACGCTACTTCATTTCAACCATGTGCTTTACATTGTTTGGAGTCTTTGAGATGTGATTAGTGATATCTTTCTACATGTTTTGCTCCTATCTCCTTTATTGCAGACATGCATGGCTATACTTGATTATTGTACTTGTCTATCACATATTGTCTTGAGTGTTTCCATCTCAATTCTGTTTATACAACTTACAATATGCGATAAAATTTGACAAGATTGGAATGCATGTAAAAACCATTTTGGTGAGACTGTGTGTTTAATTGAGAATGGGGAGGCGCTGCAAAAGGTCATTATCTATTTTTTGCGCAAAAGCCACCGTTCAAAAGGGCCTAAAAATGGAGTAATTTTATTATCCGAGGTCCAAAGAGGTTAAAAGAGCCCTGAAAAAATTGTAAAGGCAATAAAAAGCAATTCATGCCAATTATGGGCCAGTAGGTTTCATCAACAATTATCCAAAGTTTGAGAATTTAGAATACCTCTATTAAAAATATAAATCTGAGGGAGTTTGGTTGGAGAATTTAAACGGGTTTGCACTTCCTTGAAAGTCCTGAAAAAGCATGAAATTCATTTTGGACGTTATTGGTGTGAAAATCACTTTGAGCTTTGATTTGTTGATTTGATTAAGTTAATGTCTCGTTCCATTTTTTCTTACACCAAAAGGAAGCATTTGAGTTCATTCGTTAGGAGTATCCGATTTTCATCGTGCACATTTATCATGATTGTATGAATTGATTTTCCTATCGAATTTTATCACACCCATTCATTTACGCTATCATTGATTTTGTTGTTTTATGCTCGTTCATGGTGTGTTTCTTGTTTGTTTGAAAAGTTTTTAAAAAAAAATTCAACAATAGTTGTTTATTTCCTTGTGACACCCTTGCTTTGATTGTTTGATTCATTTGACCATTTGCCTATTTGGGGACATCATAAAAAGGGGGAGAATGAATTATCATATTTTCATTTTGGGGGAGTTTTAAAGTATGCTTTCATCACTGTTTATCTCATTTCAAACTCGATACGTCACTTGGTATTTTTCTTTATCTCATGTGTATAGGTACTACATGGATTATCATTGGATTGCACACGCTGATGAGAAAAGTGTTGAGATTCCTGAAGATTCGAAGAGCAAACGTTGAAGTCTTATTCATTTGTATCTTTGCAGTTTTGGGTTCATGGAAGGGTAGATTTGTATAGGCATTTTGTTGTTTGATAATTCGAATGTTTGTTTTTATGAATGTACCGGCATAGACATAGGGGGAGATTTGTAAGGACATTTTTGTCCATTATCAATTTGTTAACTCGTACGCCGTTACACTGTTGAAGAAAGTCAAGATTCATATCGTCATCAACGGATCCGAATATCAAAGAAGAGGAGGAATCAAAAGTCTGACAGGCCGGGCCGGTCTGCCTAGAGAAAAAGAACCGATCCGACCCCGGACCGGTCCGCCCCTGTACCGGACCGATCCGCTTGCTGAAAAGCCAGTACACCCTGGACTGCTAACGAACCAATGATGACAATATTTAAAAGAACCGATCCGCCTCCTCGGACCGATCCGCCTCAGATCCGGACCGGTCCGCCTAAGATAAAGTTGAACAGATCGTGTTCAGATTTTTTAGGCCATGTTATTCCTTTATTAACCAACTTCGGAGATTGGTTTGGCAAGACTTTTTCACACGATTTTCAGAATTCATAAACTAAAAAGTCTTCATCTTTGTGAGTTATCAAACTCATGTTTTGATTCACAAAAATTTCCATATCATGTTGTGAATCATTTTTAAAAACCTAGAACACAAACCCTTTTGTTGTTCATACCCTTGTGGAGAAGACCGACCTTCTTCTTCATCGCTTCGCTCCTTGTAAGGGAAACTTCCAGCCGCCGACTACAGATCTGACGCCTGAGGGTAATTCTGTGTCACCCCTGTATTTCATTGTAATCTGTGTAAATTATACTTTACAAAATTATAGTGAAATAAATGGTTTTGCCCCTTTTGAGGGATTTTTCCTCACTTGTGTGTGTTTGAATGTCTTGCACACTTTACATCTTATTCAATCACACCTAGATGCATGTTTAGGATCAAATTGGGTTAAACTGCGTTTAGTTATATAATTTCTTAATTTGAACGCACGCGCAACTCCATCAACTCAAAAAAAACTTTTGAGAGTTCCTTAAAGCCATATGGCCTTTAAAAATAATGAATAAACGAAAAGCACAACAGCTACAAAATTAATGAAGAAAAAAAAGCGAACTAGAAAATGGGAAACAATTAGACATTTAGGACCTCAAAAAAGCCGTCAGTTTAATAGTCTTATGGAGACGCTTTTGTGAAATTACACGCGGAATTAAATTTTATATTATTTTTCAGGCTAGTGTGATATCCAGATTGTTTTAATATTTATGTGAACAGTAAAAATATAGTTGTCGATATGATTAGAGTTGATAATCGACCAAAAACTTTATACTTTTGAGATTAATCCCTTTTAACAACTTGAACAATATGAGAAATGTTTTTAATGTAATTGCTACACAATTAACACATTCGTGTGACTGATATATATAGGAAACATAGATAGCAGTTGGTAGCAGTTAACTTGAGTTAGTTTCACAAGTAGTGGAAGCCGTGAGTTGTGGAGCAGTTGCTTGGTTTGTGGCTGACTGTGTCAATACTCCCCCGCAAGTTGACGGGGGTGGAGAACAAGCCATTAAATTGTCTCTGAGAAACTAAAAAGTAGTTGAAGAAAGACCCATTTCAGATAATAAGGATCGTAACCATGTGACTTCAGCGGTGGCATCCGCCAGTGATTAGAAGATTCGCGATCGGCAAGAGGAGAGTGTGTAAAGGCCATGAGTAGTCAGCCGTGAAGAAGAGACAACTGGATGAGATAATCCATAACCAATATGATCCATTAACTGATCTTTTGGCTCCATACGGCAACAGCAGATGCATCATGGGGTTGTGAGAAGCCGCCGTCAACCAAGCACGTGATTTTTTTTTAGCCACATAACAAGGGTTCCAGTTGTGTTTTGCGGAACATAAAATTTTGAGAGAAAAGAGTTTTGAGATCAGATCTTAGAGAGGGACCATTGTTGGTCAAATGCTTTGTTTAATCTTCCATGAAGATGGTTGTTGTGTCATAACTTCATACAGACACAAACAAGTGTCATAACTTCATACAGACACAAACTAACATATGATGGGTAAAGAAAAAAAAAGGTAGTGGATATGATGAGGTATTTGTATTTGAGTGATCCAATGAAGGTAGTTGGTGTCACATAATTTGATGGTGACATTTGAGAATAGAGACTGAGATTGTTGGTGAGGAGAGGAGAAAAAATATCACTAGTAGAGGTTGAGACACAAAGGGCTGGGTCGATAAAAAACATGAATTACGTAGGCTTGGTTTAAATAGAGAGAGAGAGATGTAAAGAAGTGGTTGATGTAGAGTTTGTTTAGATAGAGAGAAAAGGCTGTCGAGCAGTGGCTCTTGATAAAAAAAAAGGAGAAATTACCCTTGAAAAAAAAAGAGTGAAGAAAATAAAAAAGGAGAAAAATAGTGTTTCTTAATACAATAAGTAACCATCGGAGCAAAGAGGAAAACTTGCAAGGAGAACAACACAATAGCAAAAACATAAAGCCTTGATGGATGACAAGAGTCAATCAAAACCGAAGCCACTGTGGAAGCATTTAATGAGACATTCCTTGTGAGGGTCGAATTTTCTAAAGAGTGAGGGAGGTGACATGACTGGACATATGGGATTTATTTGGTATAATTACGGAAGAAAGACAGTCCCGGCGGACAGTAGCAATGAATGGTGGCTATCACCGCCGGAGAAACGGAATACCAAAATCGAAATTACTCGTGAGAGTTTTATTGCTCTGATACCATAACAACTTGAACAATCTGAGAAATGTTTTTAATGTAATTGCTACACAATGAACACAGTCGTGTGACTGATATATATAGGAAACATAAATAGAAGTTGGTAGCAGTTAACTTGAGTTGGTTTCACAAGTAGTGGAAGTCGTGAGTTGTGGAGCAGTTGCTTGGTTTGTGGCTGACTGTGTCAATTCCTTTTAACATTATTAATATACGTTGGCCAAAAATTCTCATATTATTCCCAATATTTATTAAAAAATAAAATAGTGTTCAAACTATTCCAAAGAATTTACTGCAATTTAAAATCATTCAAGAAACTTCGTAGGATGAATAAAAAAATAAAAGAAAAATGTTATTGGATCAGTACTGTATTATTTCATACGCTGACATTAAATTGTATAAGTTTGAAATGGGGCAAGTTTGATTCTCAAATTGAAAGGTTTAATATCGAACTAAGTTTATCTTTCCTAGGAGAATATAACATGGAAAGTGAGGAGACGGAAGCTCTCACTTCTCTCTAAACCTCCAGCTATTTTTTTCACAATTCCAATATCATTCCCAACTTTAGTTGGCTAAATAGATTCTTCAAAATCATATGCACAAATCATACAACAAAAATAGGCATCACAGACTCAACAATCGATGGCTTCTCCTTATTCAGAATCGTTTCAAAGTGTATCATAATATCTATCAAATCTCCCAGAAACATATTATCATTATTAAGATTTCTCAATAAATATACAAGCAATCTTTAGACTCTTGCAAGTCTAGGTCGTTAGGCCGACTGGTCATTGCAAAGGGATAACAGGCTCCAACAGGTGAATAGCTGAAGAGAATGTGCATGGATGATAGGTCCATTTCATCTCAAGATGGGATTTTTTCATCCTATTCATTGGTGTCCAAATTTCACTCCGTCGAATTTCATTTCATCATATGCTCATGTTTGGGTTCGTTTTTTGTATCTTCCAGACGAATCATGGCATCCTAGATTTCTCCTAGAAATTGTTCATGGTACTGGAATTTCTATATGAATTGTTCATCTCAAAATGGATTTTTTCTTATCTCATTGCTGGGAATTCCTATTTGAATTGATCAAAAACATGGTTTGTGATCAAATTATGTATAAACAGAATTATGGTTTGTGTTTTAACAGAGCCCAGAGGACTGTGGTTTTTGTGGGGCTATTGGACATTCATTTTCTTACTGTAAAAAATTAAAAATTCAAGTTAGTGGTCAAATTATGTATAAACAGAATCATGGTACTAACATAGAAAGATTTATGGCCTTGAACGGAATTAAAAATATAATTATGGAGATGGTCAACTTAAAGTGATCATCCAAATTAGTAGGAACATAAGCCATGGAAAATCCTAAAAAATCGACTAATACTTGGATGTTGTTTGTCTTTACCTCTTAAGTGTGAATTTGTACTATTGAAAGTTAAAATGTGTCAAAAACTCTGAATCAGTCTAAATATATTCCTTCAGATGTTCATTCAAAAATAAAAAACGAATAAACTTTACAAACTAAGATTTCAGACTTTACATTCAGATGAAAAACCAAATGCAATGTTAATCTATTAATTAGCTTGTTGATTCACTACAAGGAAAAAAGGCTATTTACAACAGGTTTAAAAATTAATTTACATCACTTATAAGTGCCCCATTGGAAATCCTCTTTTACTATTGGTTCCACCTCACTTTGGTAAAAGGAGGACCAAATACATATCTTTTATAATTAACCGACTCAAATAATAATATTTAGTAATAAATACAATGGCTTAAGAAAACCACAAGAAAATGCGTCGTACTTTAATTTAGACTACCACTCGATCCAACTTCTCCATTCCAAAAATATAACCCTATCATCACGAATTTTGTGCCCACTCTTCCACATCAGACTTTGGCCCCTTAATCGCATGTCTGTCTTTATTGTAGAGTTTTTTCTGTATGTCATCTCTCTCTCTCTTCGTATATATATAGTTCTTTATTATTCATCTTACATGTATGTTTATCAAAGTAATCAAAGGGTCTATATTTTGCCATGTATACAATTCAAGGGGTGAGATTACAAGAACTATTTTCACAAGCTCCCACAACATGTGCCCCCTCTCTCTCTCAACCTGTCTCCTAATTCTCTTCCCCAAAAAACCCTAGCCGCATCCCATTTCGGATCTCCCCCATTTCACACTCACCCCCACATGCTCAAGCCTCTCACACCACCTATGGCTCTCCCACGCCGCCACCCTCTGATCCACCACCTCTGGCATTGCTTACCCCTTCGCCTCTCATCGCGTACAGGTGCGTTTTGTGTACATTTCTTATGGTGCGTTTTATTTACATTTCCTATGGTGCGTTTTGTGTTTTTTTTTATTTCCACTCTCCAATTTTAGGATCTAAACAAGTATGCTATTTGGTAATGGATGTGCATTGAGGTTATCACATTCAACCATTTGGTTTTTGTTTATGTTTATATCGATTTTTGGGGGGTAAATTTTATTGTTTACTAAACTCTCCACTCACCAGTTTTTGTATATTTTATTGTTTACTAAAATCTAATTGTTGGGTTATCACATTCAACAACAGAATTATTCTTTTTTTTTTGTGGGTTGCAAAAATCACTTCTCTATTATGTATTGAGAGGTACAAAAGGTACAAAAGAAATTCAGGCCTTCTCTGATGTTTATGTTTTATTTATCCTTCTTTAATCATGGTTTATCCACTGTTTGTTTCGCAATGGTGTGTCCCAGCTTTGGGTTGTTTAGCATGGTTTACTTATATTATTTCAATTTCATTTTAGGGTTTTGAGAGAGTGAGGGCATGTGTTTTTCACTTTGGGTTGTTTATGTTTCTAATGAAACATGTGTTTTTCGTTTGATTCCATTTGCTCTACCTTTGGGTTCTCTTCCTTCTCTTATGAGTTGATTCACATCAATGTTACATTTGGATCTACTTCATTGGTTTCACAATGTTCTATTAATAACATAATCCCACGATTTTTCATGTGTATTTTTTTTTCTTTTTTTATAAATCATGTTTTCAAATAAACAAATAACAAAGTTAATTCTTTAGTAACTATAAAAGTTGGATTCAATTTTGCATCGGGAACGAACAACTGGCATCACCAATTGACAGAACACAACAAAATTACATATTTGCAACTCCATGTTCAAATCCAATATAGGGTAACCCCCTATAAAAATTATAAATGAAAGATCTAGGGCCATTAACAATTATTAATAGTTGGTACTCCTAAATAGTAGCATTGTTGTGTTAAAAAATCTAATCTAAAATAAAACCACAACGAATAATAAAGAAAAAAACAAACACTTCCTCTACTTATGATGTTTATTCATATCATTATTCGATTATTATACTATGTTTGACACTACCCAAACGAGTTTATTATTTAATTTGACAGGTCGGGCCATTTTTGAGTCCATAGCAAGCTCTTTCCAATTCTTTATGCAACGGTAAAGCAGGGAGAGAATAGACATAGTCAAGAATTGCAAAGTTAATAGAGAATGAACTATCAGTTTCAATAATTCCGTTGGTTTTTATAATGTGGAAATTTAATATTTTGTACTCACTTTCATGTTGACTCTATTCCCTTAAATGTCATATATACAATATTTCAACTGGGCACGTTCTCTTGGCTATCATATTAGTAATTCTTAATAGTGGATATTTATTTTCCTGAAATATATAATTAAAAAATTAAATTCATGTGTTGTCTGATATAAGTTGCAATATAAGAAAATTTTATGCATTACATTTCCATAACAATCATCTCTATCACTTATAAAAAACAATCATCCCTATCATGTTTTTAAAAATTTCAACTTAAAAAATAAGTTAAAATTGTTAATAAGATTGTACGAAGATATACTGATTGATCATCATTCTATGTTGAAGGGAGCAAAAAAAAAAAAATTAAAAAACTCATTTGTCCCCTAAGATATCACGATTATTTGATAATGCCCCCTCGACTATGGAAATTGATTTAACAACGCTCTTTCGTTAATTTCGACAACTAAATTTGACAAAAAAATGGTTATGTACAATGCATATGACGATTTTATTGGAAAAGTAGAATCTCGCCTTTTATTTATTTTAAATCAACATCTAGCAACAACCATCGCATTTCCATTATAGCCACTCTATTTTCTTAAGTGGGAACCCCTTAAGAAAACATTTTACAAATATGGAATATTGGACCTTTTACATAACAAATTAATAACCCAATAAAACTATAAACAATGTTCTACACTTTATTCGAAACTAGTGGCAGGTTGCATATATTCGAAGAAAGAAATATTAAGATCGAGTATATAACCGAATGATTATGATTTCCGATTGAAGGGCACAAAAAAAAGCTAATTAAAAAATATATTAAATAACTTATATGGCCCCTCAACCATCACGATTCTCTCTTAATGACCCATTAACTATGAAAATGTCAACTTAGCCCATCTACTATGGAAACTGATTTAACAAGGCCCTTCTTTTAATTTTCATAGTTAAAGCTACTTAAAAATGGTAAATGCAGAATGCACAAGAGTATTTTATGGGTAAAGTAGATCTTTGGCTTTTAATTCTTTTTTTTAAATTAAAAGAAATAAAACACAAGCCCCTCCTCTCCCCCGCACCTCCACATTCACCAGCCACCATTCCCTAACCACCGCACTCGGAATATAATCATCCCATAAAAAATTGGACCTTTTTCATATATGGAATATTGGACCTTTTTCATAAAAAATTAAGAACCCATACAAGCTACTGGAATCCGGCATATAATCCAAGAAAAAAGTGTTAAGATTGAGGAAGAAAGAAAGAATATATATATATATATATATATATATATATATATATATATAGAGAGAGAGAGAGAGAGAGAGAGAGAGAGAGGGAGAGAGAGGATCTTATGAGGACCTCTGTTTGCATACCGCTGGCGCGGACCATTTTTGCTAAAATAATAAAAAAACTATTTTTGAGCTAATTTTTTTATATAGTTTTTAAACATTTCTGTAGGCCCATATACACACACACACACACACACACACACACAGAGAGATAGAGATGGGCAAGCCCCGATACGAGAGCTTCCATACGGATCCCCATACATAACTTTTGAAAAGAAATCGGAAAAATATCTTCTTTAAATGTTTCAAGATGTTTAGAAAAAAATATAACTCAAAATAATTGTTTACCCAAAGTTCCACATTCTACTCTTGCAATGAATTAGTCCATGTGAAAAACCATGTGAAATCAGGTGTAATTGAAGATTCGAGTGGGTCCCAACACCATTCTGCGTAATAGTCATTGTACATTGACACCTTAAATTGATACATTTGTGGCGACATATTGACATGGGCACCCACATTGGCTCGTGTGTGGACCCTCCGTTGATGGATTTTAAATACGAGTCTATATCAATGGGACAAGTCAAGAAGTTAGACCCACTAATAATGGAGTCCAAATAAGAGTCAATATGAATGCGACGCCTCAGAACATAGCACCAATAATAGTCCAAACTCGTGCCACTATACTATTTTATACATTTCAAATTAAAGGGCAGAAAAAAAAATTAAAAATGTTAGCATGGAACCAAGGTTCTATTTTCCAGAGGAATATAATATGGGACGTAACAGATAAGGGAAAAAGTACAAAGAGGTAAGATAAGCAAGAACTTAGTGAAAACCACTTAAAAAAGCATTTTATAAGGACGGAATATTACATCTCTTTCATAACAAATTAAGAACTCAATTCAAACTATAAACAACGTTCTTAACTTTAGTGCTACCTCAGATATAATCAATGAAAGAAATATTAAGATTGACGTCTCAAGAACTTTAAAAAAAAATTTAGAAAATACTTTTTTTTTTTATTTTAAAGATTTCAAGGACATTAAAAAAAATCATCTGAAAATATTTTTTTATCCAAAGATCAGCATACTCTGGCTCCGTGTGAAACTATGTGTAATTGAAGCTTGATCTAGACCCAATACCATTATGCATGAGAGTTATTATACACAAATACTAAAAATTGATACATTTTGAGGTGGCCCAAACGTGTCGTACCATCATTGACGTGTCGCCCTCCGGCACGAATCAATACGAGTATGACACGTCAGAATTAATGCTCTGAAGTTTTTAATTCTAATATCCAAACGTGTAGGTACCATCATTGATGAGAATATGTTTCTTGATGTCAGTATTTGCAGTTGTTCTGGCCTCTCCTTCCATCAATGCTCAGGTCTCGTAACTTGAACCTGCCCCTTCTAGTGATGAGGCAACAATAGACAACGGAATATCATATGTGCTGATGCTGGTTGCGTTGGCAAATACCTATCTCATTCACTTATCATTTGAAGCTGCAGAGCTTGTCATGGTTGATTCATTTGAATTTTGGAATGCAGATATCTTGTTTATTTGACTCTTTAATTCAACCCCCTATTCTTGCTGTGTAAAGATTCTTTTCCCCCATTCTATTCCTTGGTATTATGAGCCTATTGGCGGTTTGAAAATAATATACCCACATGCGTTAGGTCCCCATACAGTGAAATAAAATCACCACATGTCTTGGCTTGATTCACAATAATAATCTATGACTGTCCGCGTGTAGCTTAGATGACATTTCCTTTGGTAAAAATTGAGAACTATTCTCAATCCAATGAAAAAATGAATTCGTTCATTCTGAATAGAAGTGCCATTCTAATGTGAATCTTGTAAATTGGATCATAACAAAATCAGCTTAACCATTCTGATAAAACGAAATCACCATAGGGGAATGCCAAGTCTATTCCCCTTCTAGCCCTTAGGGGAATGCCAAGTCTTTAAATACACCCTCACCGACTTAGGAAGTACCCATGGTATCCTACTGACGTAAAAGAACAAATCCCTCAAGACTCTCATCACCACACAGCGCAAAAGAAGATGACCAGTATTCTCATCCTCCCCGTTACCCAGCCAATAATGACTATCCATCTCTCACCGTCTCTCTTGCAAGCCCTCCATCGTTAGGATCACCAGTTCTGGCTGCAATCTAGGCAAAGAAACTGACTTTCGGGGGAGCCTTCGACTTCCTAATTTTATTCGAGGGAAATTGAGCCCTTTGATTCTCCGTGCCACACACATTGGGATAACAGCCTTTCACCTTGAAAACCCCATTTGTCATCATCATGCCATCTCAAGTAAACTTATATACAAAACGGGTGCGAGGCCTACCCTAACCACTCAAAAAATCTCTCTTCCCCCCTGAGCTCCCGATCCCACAACCTTCTTATGAACTTAGAGTACCACGGCACACGATCATCGATAACCATCATACGATTAGCCGCTAGCCCATCTTGAAAGTGTTATTCCTTTAACCCAGTATTTCTGCCAAACCCGCTATGCTCCTAGTGCCACGTATCTTAAACATCTCAAATTTTCCCGTGGTTATACGAAGACCTGACATCACCTCAAAGCATATAAGTAGCAATCTTAATGCCCTTACAGTATCTACTTATACCTTACAAAAGAAAATCGTATCATTGGTGTACATGTGAGAATGCTTTAAAGATTTTGAATAACTCAAGGAGGTAGATATGTGTGAATAAGCTCAAATTTATGGAATAAATTGAGTGATGCTCAGGTCGGAACAAGGGTCTTTTATGTGGGGGAATAAAAATGATTGCATATGCCTTTGGAGACAAAGAAATTACTAAGTTCACTATAGGTTAAATACAGGAAGAGAATGTCCCACCTAGATTATGGTAATTTGACTGTTGGGCACAGTAGGGTTGGTTGACTCTAAACGAGTTTAGTATAACTCTTATAAGGGATAAGTGATTGGTGTGGAAAATGAAAAATATTGGAATTTAAATGATTAGCATAAATGATAATTTTTAACTGCCCTTTTTGTCTTGGGCAGATGGGTCTCAATAATTGACTAAGCTGTGCAGTAATGTATCGGCAGGGTTCCTTGTTTTGATTTCGCAAGAAAGACGTCGCACACACGAAATTGGAAAAAGTCAAGAATTGACAGAAGTTGGATGATAAGATAGTTATCTTCTTATTACATATGTATGTTGTGGTATACTTGATGTATGGTTATTCTCAGTATAAATGGGATATATGAGACGTATATGTGTCATTCATATTAGTTAATAGTACGTGTGTGCATGCATGTAATGTGAAATTTATGGGCGGCCCAGTAATATTATGATAGGCATAGATGAGACTTTTCATTTGTATCATAGGATATGTGTATCGACTAACTAGGTATAAACATAATTTAATGGCGGAAAATAAAATATTACTGTATGCTACCATGAATTTCGAGGATAGAATTCCGTTATAGGGGGGTGATTGTAAAACCCCATATATTTTTGGAATGAAATGAAATTTAATAAAGATGAAATTAATTCGGTGAAATAAATTAATTCGGTATTGCAGGCTCATTTGGGAATTTTAGACCCTTAGGAATGGTCCCGGGGTATATACATATATATACTAGGGGGTACTCGTGCCGATGGCATGTCGATAAATTTATTCTCATGATATATTGTCCCCTTGTCGATGGCCCGACAATAAATTTGTTCCCGTAATAAATGTGTTTATGTGATAAATGTACACTCATGCCATTAGCAACGTGAAAAGAGTTGGGCGTCCGTGGTTTGTTGAGTGTTGCGTAGACAAAAGAGAGAGAATACAGAGAGAGAGAGAGAGAGAGAGAGAGAGAGAGAGAGTGTACAAATTCAGACAAATAGGTGGGTTTAGTTCAGATTATACCTCGAGTTTTTTCTTTTGATGCGATTTTGTGGTAGATCCATGGGTTTTCATTCAGATCAGTTTGATGGAAGTGAGGGTTTGTTGAAGAGAGAGTTGGGCATCCATGGTTTATTGAGTCTATTGTTGTAAAGATAGGAACGGATGAGCATCCATGGCATCTACTCATATAGTTTCAGGTTGTAGTGGTTGTTCAATTTTTAATTGGAGATGAGTGTGGTGCGGTTGATCGAGAAACGGGTTTGCAGAGCACATGTCTCAAGGTATGAGTCCAAGCATGATAAAGAGTTGGTAGAAGAGCACATGGCTTGAGGTCTGAGACTATAAACCAAGTTAGATTCAGTCATTTAGATTTCATTCCCAAAGATTTCATCCTAACCGTTAGATTCAAGTGGATTGATACAAAACCTGTTTATATAGGTTTTCAATACAAAACCTCATATGATATGGAAAAAAAACACCTCCTCCTTTATTACATATATATATGAGTTGGGTAGTTATCAAGATAATTAGATTATGTATTTGAACTCATTTGGGGGTCCGAAGTTAGGGCCTAAATTCCAAGTCGAGAATCTGGTAAAATATATGATTATGAGGAGGAGAAATAACTGGCCACTATTAATCATAACCTAACCCTAGCATCCCAACGTCAAGAGAGAGAGAAACAAAGGCCTAAGAGGAGAAAGAACACCCGAGGAGGAGGAAAAGAGGCTTCTCTCCATAATCTCAGGCAAGGATTCTCTTGCCATTCTTATTCAATTTGTGTTATTCTTTTATAAAAGTTAACTGCATGCTTAGATCTAAAGTCAACTCATATTTTGAGACTGCATAAGTATAGATCTTTAAATTAGTGTAAGATTAGAGGATTATTATGTGATTTTGAATTAGGGAATTGCTTGGAAAATTCGTTGTTTGGTTTTATAACTTGACTTAGAGTTATTAGAATTTGAATAAGGATATGATTCCAGGAGTTAGTGTTCACTAATTTAACTTCAGAGATTTGAAGGTTGAATGAAATCGTATGAAAACTTTGCAAAACCCAAATCAGGAATTGATCATTTTTAATGAAATGGATAATATTTTGAAAGCCATTATGACGATTGAAACTGGTTTTGAGGATAAATACATGAAGAGAAACAAATAGTAGAAATTGGATGGAAGTTTGAAACCTTGAAGGTTCATTAATGTAGGAAAATAATAAGGAAGAACGAGAAATGGGTGGTGCGTTACACCGAACGATGCTTCAAGTCGTTCGAAAGACGTTGCAGAACGACAGTGTGGAATTCTTGACAATTTTGTTTTTTCTAGCTTAACATTTAAACGGATTTAATTGGATAAATATTAAATCGAGGTTAATTCCTAGGATATTGGGATGTGCGTATTAAAGAATTTTAACATTAAAAAGTGTGCCAAACTTAGTTACGAGAATTTGTCAGAAAAAATTCTAAAAGGTATGATTTGAGTCAAGGGAGTGAGTCCGATCATTTTGGTTAAGTGACACCATTCTAATAAATTAATTAATTAGTAATTAATTAAACTTAAAATCAGGGAAATTAACTCAGGTCTTAAGGGCAAACGGTACGTGAGTTAGGCACAGGGTAGTCGATTTAATTTATTATGTATATAATAAATTATCAAATATTGAATTTATTAAAGCATGTTTGACCTAATACTGGGCTTTTTTGCAAAAAAATATGAAGGATGAAGATACAAACCGAATGAGTGAGTCTGGGTATTGTAGTTGGATGATACTACTTACCCATATTAGAGGATTTCTTAAATATGTACATATACACCTGTTTACGTTAGTTAACTCCTTATCTATGTACATATAATACTTATTAAAAGATATCAAGAAGAGAATAATGATAAAAAAATCTATAATGATTGATGTTTGAGTCAATATGACAATATGTCGTGATTATTAAATGTACGGGTAAGGGTAATTGGGGATAATTGTACCTATAATCGTGTTGGTAAGGTTAGTTTGGGAATAACTATATCTATAATATTTTGAAAATGATAGTTTTGGCTGAATTGTACCTATATGTTTCGGTAACTTTATTTCGGGAATGACTATACCTATAATATATTGGAAAGGGTAGTTTAGGAATAATTGTACCTATGACATTTTGGAAAGGGTAATTTGGGAATAACAGTGCCTATATTTTTAAATGGAAATAAATGCGGAAGTAAATATGATTTAAAGTCTAAAGGCACGATTTATGAGACTTAATAATTAATCAAGAAGTTGTCGTATAACAACAACTTAAAATGAGTTATGGAATAATTGACTAAAATGTTATAGTTAAGCCAAAAAGACTATATTTTTTATGGATTGAGATTACATTTGATTAAAGTAGTTATAGAGTAACTAATTATCCATACTGGATAATAATATGTATTTATATGTATTTGTGTGGACATACCATCCCTCGTGGACCATCCTATCGGCTTGGGGGTTCGTGCGTTCAGATCGGGTACTACACGACAACACAACGGGGCTTGTCAATTGTGTAAGTCGTATACGTACTACATGGAGGCGCCGTCTACGAGGAGAGTAGGTGTTGACGCTGACCCGGCCTCTATCACCGCTGGGTATGGGTTGTGAACATGTATCCTCCGTAGGGACATCCCGCAAATTGTATATGTTTTGTGATGTCCACTTATGATAAGAGATTCCTCCAGACATGCCGATAGAGCACAAACGAGACACCCACGACATAAACCTTTGTGTGTCACACACACACGCGCGCACACACACACACGCGCACACACACACACACACACACACACACACACACACACACACACATATGTATATGTCTTGTGCGGACTAGTCCGCATTTTAAGAATGCGGATCGGACATGTGTCACCTGACGGTGAGCCTATAGAACAGAGAGAGTGTGCCTATAATTTAACCTATGTATATACTATCGAGAAGATACAGGCTAACTAGAGGATGGGATATTCATCTCCCAGGTTCATCAGGGAGAGGATGGGATGTTCATCTCCCAATCTAAGTATACTAGAGACCTTGTGAAGAAATTTGGTCTAGACTCCCCTAAGCACTCACGTACACCGATGGTTACCTCAACTAAGCTTAGCAAGGATGTAGAGCAAGCCTTGTATCATAGTATTGTAGGTAATCTTCTCTAGTTTACTGGGAGTCATCCCTACATACCCTTTAGTGTTGGAATCTGTGCGCGATATCAGGCGTCCCCGAAAGAGTCACACTTATTCGCTCTTAAATGTATTATCAAATACATAAGTGGGACTTTCTCACTTTGCATTTGATATTCCTTTGATATCAGTAACCGTTTATCCGCCTATTTGGATGTCGATTGGGCCGGGGATGTAGATGGATGTAGAAGCACTTTTAGTTGGTGTTTCCTCTCTAGTTTTGCTCTTGTCTCTTGGTTGAGCAAGATGAAAAACTCCATCGGTTTGTCCACTGCGAAGTCTGAGTACATAGCGGTCGGGATTCGTTGCACACAACTTATGTGGATGAAGCAGATGTTGGAGGATTATGGGATATCATAGGACACCATGACTATTTCATGTGATAACATGAGCGCAATACACATATCCCGTAATCCAGTCCAGCATTCACGTAAAAAACACAATAGGATACGCGAGAACATTATTCATGATCTTGTAGAGGAAAAGGTCGTATCCTTAAGTTTTGTATCTACCAACCTCTAGTTAGCCTATATCTTCACGAAGCCTTTAGATGTCATTAGATTCGAGAGTCTTAGGAAGTCTTTAGGAATTTGCATAGTTAACTGAGGGGTGGTCACCATGTCCAGAGTAGGATACATTTCTTAATGTTCATATCATTTAGTTCCTATCTCTAGATTGTATCATTTGTATATTTACTTGTTTGATTTTTTTTAAGTGAAAACTCCATTTTTTCATTTTTGAAAAATTCAAAAAGATTTTGTTTTTATAATTTTTTTTTAAAAATACAAAAAGAGTTTTGTATTTTGTTTACATTATTTATGGATGCACATTTAAGATAATCATAGTCACAACTTCATTCCATATTTCACGTGACTGTTTGATAGTGATTTGAGATGCTAAATCAGTTCATCCATGTGTTTTACATTGTTTCGAGTCTTGGAGATCTGATTTATGATATCTTCTACATGATTGGCTCCATGTTTGGCTCCAAGGACGTGAAGTCTACTGATTAACCAAGTAAATCCGATAGTATATCACTAAGGAAAGTTCAAGGCCACTAGGCTACTTCTCCCGATGCAATAAATCTTCAGTTTTACTCAACATGTGTCTGCATCTTCATTAGCATCTGTTCTGTTTTATTTATAGCGATATATCATTCATGTGGGGGATTGTTGGAAAATTGGACTATTTAGAAAGCTGTCCAGAATTTTTTGGACAGATTTTTGAGCAACTTTGAGCTCAAATTTAGGTGGGACCCACACTACGAAAATCGTGGGACCATATACAAACGCATTCACCTCCACAAGGAGATTAACGTAGTATATTCATATGTCCAATTTCAATAAGTTATGAATGATAAATATGTCCCCAAAGTGACTCACAAAGCAATGAAAGTTAATGAATTGGGTATGTTCAACTCTTGTCCCACATTGGAAGAGTAGTGGGAAATTGATGAGTTAATGAAACCCAAATGATGGACTAAGGCTTGGATGCCTTGAGGGTATCCCAACTCTTTGAAGGGGAGATGACCTAAGCTATGCACGGGTTGACTTTCGTTCAAAGGTCCACACGCGCGCGCGTCCGTCCGTCCGGCCATCCGGTTCGGGATTAGGCTTGGGCTTGGGCTTGGGCTTAGGCTTACAAAAATCTCCTTCATTTTTGGGCCGAATTTATTTAACTTTCTCGTCTTTAATTATTAATTAATTACGAAATTATTTAATTTGGTTTTTGACAGTTATTGTTACTTGCTATAAGTACAGATTCCTCCCTCCGTTTTTAATATAATGAAAAAATTTCCCTCCTCCAGAATTGCTGTCCTATTTATTTCCAGAAAATTCCTATCATATCTGCTCTAGAAATTCTTTTTCCTGCATAACATATCTTGCATTGTTGTTGAGTAAAAGCCACAGAGTTTGAGTTTGTTGAAATTAATTCTTGTTGTGCTACATAATGAATTGGAAAAATTCGTTCTATCTTGGGAGATAATATTCATCAACCTCGAAGCACATTGTAGGGAATAAATTGTCTTAAGGAGACTGTTTTTAACAGGGCTTGGATTATTTCTTTTATTCTTATATTATTTCTGCAAATTCAAGTAAGTGTTTCATTTCTGTAATTCTGTTTTAATTCTGTAATTATATTAATTATTCATAATTATGTACAATTGTTATTTATAAATAGTAGACATAACAATCTACTTTTTATATCCCTTATCAACACCTAGTTGTTGATACTTCTTCTCATATCCCTAGTGCAGAAGGATAGTAGACTCCTTGTACTGTTGTTGAAGTTCCTCGAGGGTACCCTGGAGATCTTCAATCATCTCATAGTATGCCACATTATTAGCAACTGTAAGGTCGAGCAGGCATTTCAAATATTGGTAGGCTTCTACTTCTCTCTTAGAAGTGTCTGGACCGAGGATATCAACGATTTGAGCTTCATTCAAGTTAGCATGGCCAACCTTGAAGTAGTCGTTATATTTTTTCATCAGTTCTGTATCATGGGCTGAAAAGAGTTCCATTCTAGCCATAAACTTGTAAAGAAAAGAGATAGAAATAATCAATAAAATGCAGACAGAGCAAGAGGAATAAAAGCAGACCAAGAAAAAGGGAGTTAAGTTGCACAACCAAAACTGCGAATTTTATTACATCATAGAAGAAGTACATAGCCCAGAGCTACATTTAAAAAAAAAAGCAAAGAGAAAAGTCCGAACAACTGTACACCTTCTCCTTGTCTCCTAAAACATTCTCGGGAGGCTGGGACGAAGAGGTAGGTTGCTCGGAAGGTGTTGTAGGTTGCTCGGATGGCATAAAAGGTTGCTCGGTTGAAATGCTGGTTGGTTGAAGTTCCCCGCAGGAGGTCTGGACAACTGGGGGATGTGAAATCTGATCTCCACTCACAATAGAGGATTCCTCGGAGGCAGCTTCGTTCTCTTCTTCTTCCCCGGGAGAAGGAGGGGGGCCAGGAATGTGTCGCTGAAATAGGTCTGAATTCTCATCGACATTCATCTCTCTCAGAGAAGCAACCCAACCATCCGTGAAGTATTTGAGGCTACAATACTCCATTTGTGAAATCATGGCAGCTAAACCCTTATTCCACCATTTATCCCAGCCAGTGCTGAAGGATTTCTTAACAACCTTTCTCCTTTTTTCTCTCTCCGAGGAGGTCCTTTCCCTAAGGATCTCCTCAACACCCTTCAGCTCATTCTCAACTTCTTCCTTCTGACGACCAACGTCACGAAGCCTGTTTAACTCCTCCTCAGCAGACTTGAGCTTACTTTCAAGATCTCCAGCATTTTGGAGCTTTTCCTTGAGCTCTTTATTCTTACTTTCCAAGTCTTTTATCTTCTTCTCCAAACCCTTGGAGACTTCAACATCTTTATCTCTCTCTTGCTCGGTGGTTTGTAGTTGCTTCCTCCAAGCAACTTTGCCTTCGTCATACTTATGATGAGAATCCTTTAAGGACTGTGACAGACCTACAAGAGCCTCCTCCACACCTAACGAGGAGCTCGAAGCTTTAATAACTTCATCCTTTTTAATAAGGGTGTTGAAACAAGTTATCAACTGGAAAAAGAAAATAATTGTAAGTCAGTGCAAGGACATAACATTGAAAAATGATAGTTTAAAAGAGTACTTACAGAGGCAATATGTTGAGCTGCCAAGGTGGTAACCCTCTCCCGAGAAAGATTTTCTTCAACACCTTGGATCTCGGGGATAATCCAAGACTTCACCGATCTCATGGCAGAGCTCGAAGCAACAAAAGTGGGAACACCACTTCCAGTAGTTAGAGGCTGAGAGATGGATTCAGCCAAATTGTCCGAGGAGTTTTTCTTCAACTTCCTCGTGGGAGCAGGAACATTCTCGACCAAGGATGCCGTCTTGGTCGATGATATAACTATAACCTCTCTTGGAGGGGAAACAGCTGCAATCTTGCTTGGAGCCACAGGGGGCTTCTCGGCAACCTTCTTAGTAGCAGCTGGAGAAGGTGCATCAATTTATCTTGTCCCTTCTTCCGGGACATCCTGCTTACTTTTCTTTGCCTCTCCAGCAGTATAGGCAGACTTATCGAAGAGGTCAGGAGCTCTTCTTCTCTTTATTCTATCACTGAGAGGAATATGCGATTCAGGTGAAGAACCTTCAAAAACTGGTGCTGGTTCTATGTTACTTGTCATTGGACGAGCAGTGAAAGACGAGGTGTAACTCTTGTACTGCAACAAGTATGAGGCTGATCTGATATAATCGTCAGCAACAGTTTGACGCAAACCCCAGATAAGTTTCAGATGCTTTAAATTAACTTCTGTCTCCTTTGGAGACATTCTTTTGCTGTCAACTGCAAATAAATAAAAATCAAAATATCAGTGACTCATTTGATCGAATATAAAGAAAACGTGATTTCAAAAACTAAATAAAATAAAAACAACCTATCCCATTGCAATGGGGAGGGCATCTAGGACCCTAATATACGTCATTTTCAGTTAATGGAGCATGTTGCCAATTTTTTCATACAACCCCATGCTCGAAGTAATCCCTGTTGGCATCTAGGAGATTAACAACTAAAGCCCTATTTAAAAACCTAGTTTTCAAATAAAAAGTACTACAACGCTTAAATACCTTACCTTGGGAAGGGGTAAAAATAATGATTACAAAGAAAGACGTTTGCGCTACCGGCGGCTAAAAGCACAAAAAAGGCACGGAGACCAAAGCAGTTAGAAAAATTCAAAAAGTCTGATTCTATGAATTCGAAAGAAAAAAATAAATACAACGAAAACACTCCTAAAATTCAGGATGATTAATTAATCCCTCCATATTTCGAGAAGAATGTTCCACACTCCTCAACCTCGAACTGTGAAACATTGGGGGCTTCTGTTGATACCAAATTTAGTCTGCCGACGTGGATCAGTTAAGTGGAGACACATGTCAATCTACATGGCACTTACAAATATTTATGAACAACACCTTGACTTCGAGGAACTCAACCTCCTTGACCAACTCAGACACTCCGAGGAACAGGTGCTATCCGAGCAACTCATGAATACCGAGCTACTTAGGCGATCCGAGCAGCTTAGGCGGTCTGAGCTGCATCTCGTGCAAAGCATTAATGTCCGGATAATCAGCAAATCGACTCCGCATTAAATGCTCATTATTATCATACAGATGTATACGCCTATTGGACAACTATGTATTACCCTTTCACATTTACAGCCCGAGGGCTGTAAATACATTGTATCATCCTCATTATAGGGGGACTCAAAATTTCTTAGTAAAATCTGTTATCGAGAATTTCCAAACAGTCAACAATAACAAAATAGTGAACGTATGCCCTTCTTTCAAGGCTGAACCACTTTAAACTTCTTTTTTCTTATTTATTTTATCTGTGATTGAATAATTAGAAGAGATAGTCTAATTTTTTATATCAACAATCAAGTAGGTACCGATCTTATTAATAATGTGGAAAAAAGTTATTTAAACAACTTGGCTAGCAATTCAACAAAGTTTACTTCAAAGGGTACGGTTGTAGATACTTTAATGGATTCGGAAGCCCAAATAAATAAGGCTAAATTTGTTTAAAATATTTCCACTGGAATTAATTTTGAATTAGTGAAATTTAATAAAGAAATAAATACAGAAGATAAAGTCCTTGTTCATAGCCCTGTAAATATGGATATTCAAAATAATTCTTCTAAAGATATTTCGGATAATGGGGATTCAAATGGAGTAATGCCGCATCTAGAGGAAATTCCAGAATCATCAAATTCATTAAAAGAAAAGGAAGACCATGATATAAATATATAGGTGGAAATTCCTAAATTTGATCTTGGAATGTCATCAAATTTAGCAAAAGCTCGAGCGTTTATTGAAGACTCGTTTGACAGAAAATGTGGGAACAATAAGTCCAAAAGTCCAGTAAGAAATTCTTTTACGGTTTTGGGAAGTATGGAAGACTCAAATAATTTTGAGGAAGATGAAATTAATCAAAAGAGAAAAGAAAAATATGATTCCTGTCCATACTTAAGTGTCGAGGAGAAATCGACTCAAAAATGTAATGTAAGGCCTCCTATTACTCGTTCTAAAATTCATAAACTTTCTTCAGTTTCCTTTTCTTTAGCACTTGTAAGTGCCACATGAGAGGCTTTTTCTCCTCCAAATAAATATATTGTTTTTGTTTAAAAAAAATTGCTTCGGTTACTCATTAAAGGAAAGCACCTGGTTCTTTATCTTTCACATGTCAGCTCTTATCATCACTATTGGTTTCACCTCGATCAATCAATATGTAATTTATTGGGAGTTCAAATATTACATTATTTGACTGGTTCTAACTCCAACCACAAATAACGATTAAGGGTGCAATGATATGAATCCTTCATTGCCATTATTTAAGGGAACGTCTTTAAAATTAATTCGACACTAATCCCGCCCATGTTTCCTAATATTTGTGATCATTGGAAAATTAGAAATCAAGGTGGAGACGATAGCACCGACGGAGCTAGCATTCATTGATATTGTCTAGGGACAAGATGATATTATCCTAAATGAATTTGTCCAACAACTCAACGAGTCTCTGAATCCATTGTAATCAAGATCATTTTGGCCCAAAAAGGCCCATTATAGGTGTCGGTCTTGCCAACATCGATAATTAAGACTCTGAATAAGTTTTTAATCAAACTCAATACGGTCTAAGAGACCTTATTATTTCTTTTATGAAGCTAAGTATCGAGCTCTTACGTCTACAATGGCGGAAATCAATGCGTTTTTGTTTAAACACACGATTTTTGGTGACAGTGGAGATATTTTCAGTTGGTTTGATCGCACTCATAACCAAACCTTTATCAAATCAGCAATTACATTATCTTTCATTCAAGTTCGGTGCATACCACACACCCCACCTTCACTTCCGCGGAAGTATTATGGATATTGAAGATGACAATTTAAATAATATTGAAACAGTCCACATCAGTTTGAATTTCTTCTGAACGTGCCTTGCTATACTGGTGGAAGTAACAACTTCTTCCTAGTTTATTGTTAGGCTTTTTTTACCTCCTTTATTTTAGGTCATTTAGTTTATCTTTTTGCAGCAGTATACATTAATGTAAGAGGTTTATCATCTTTTCATGAATGAGAAATATATTTTTTCTTACTTAGTTTATATTTCTACGACATTAGTCGAACTTGCGGAGTAATTGGTCCATAGGGTAATAAATACTATTCTTTTGTATCATGCTAAATAATAAAGCATCCAATCATAAGCAAATTGACAATGAGTGGAGGGTGCCCGGGATCTTATATACTATAGTGTAAGACTTTATTTACTCTATGTGTGACTTTATGTCTCAACAATAAGCAACCCAGTCAGGTATTCATTAGTAGATTCATATGTTGTTAGCCCCAAGGTTGTTGAAACACTAATTGTGTTTCAAGGCTCTAATTTAAAATTTAAAAACATTGAGGTTCGAATTGAAATTAAGCCCTAAATTCATTTTGATTTTTTTTGTACATTTTCCTTTATAGTGGTGCAACCCCAAAACTTTCTCAAGGCTCATTTATCCTTCTTTTTTTTACATCATTCGAACTCATTTATCCTTCAATTTAAATTGATTAATAGATAATCATTTATTAAATTAATAATTATATGTTTTCTTATTAAAATATTAGGTCGCATGATAAAATATACTCAATTAATTATAAAACAATACTGGTACAAAAACATGTGGATAATTGCTCCTCAGAACTTTGATAAAATTGAAAGTGGATTAAAGTCTTTAAATTTTTTGAAATGTCTTCCGAAGTCAGAAAACAGACTGCAAAGACACAAAAACTGAACAAGAATAAAAACAAATCATATTAGAATTACCATCATATGGATTAAAGTACACAAAAGTAAAAAAATTAAAGAATAAAAGATAGCTTAAATGAAAAGATATTAAAGTCAAAAAAGAATATATTAAAGTTCCATCGCACTGGAAAAACAGTAATGCCAAAAGCTTCCATAGTTAGGTTCCCCAAGCAAAATTTGGTTTATCAAATTCGTTTCTAAACAAAAACTAACATTTATTAGATATACTCTTATCTGTTTAGTTTACAGTTCCAATGCATGAATAAAATGTGGTTCATTTGATTTTAATCAGATTCTGTCAAAACTTGAAATCTACATTAATTATTACGTTTATTTCTTATTCTTCTCCCCAATGGGGTACCAAAAAATATATTAACATAAATAAAATGAAATGGCATAAAACAATATTGATTATGGATATAGAACAACAAACATTTTGTTTCATTTTTTAGTTCTTATTTTCAAATTAAAGGGACACGTGGCATGTTGTGATTGATTGACGTTTTATGAATATGGGTCCGCGCCAGTGGTTTTATTAAAAAATACGAACTAAAACTATAAATAAAATATTTGTTCTCCTATTTTCAAAATACATATTATAAGAGGTCCTAAATTTATAAAACCCCTAGATTTAAACACTAAGTAAAATTGAATGCATACATATAATATTTATTCAATATAGAAACACATTTTTTAAAATAACAAATAATTTCAAATTAATTAGTCGTTGTGCTTATGGAATTCGTATAAAATCTAACGTCTCCTATTTTCATTGCCCAGTTGATCAGGTTGTACGCCAAACACTGGGAGCGCAATAGAATTTATATAATTCACAACACTTTTTACTCATTGTTGAAATCCAAAACAAATTATTTTCTTATTTTTTCATCATAGTTTTTACTTGATAGAAAAATATTCTTTTATCTCATATTCATCCAGATTACTATTAATTAAAAGACCACAAAAATTTAATAAAGTGACTTATTTAATAAAATATTACTTTTACAATTTTCTTAATTTAATTATTAAAATAAAGACTGAAAATTAATGATGTAGAAAAAGCGTAATTTTCGCATTTTGGAAAAAAACTGTTATGGGTAATAATGATTCGGCAACAAAAGCAAATCAAAAGGATGGAAAGTCTTCTACTACAATTTTGGAAGCTGATGAGATAAGGACATTGGTTGAAAAATTATCCCATGTGGCGCAAGTTCCGAATATGGATGCTGACGAATATATTGGAGATAATGTTGGAAGAGAGTATCAAGTTTTGGAAAACAGTTCAACTCGCTTGATATCGGAGAAATTGAATTATCAAGGTGTTGGCCTCTTGATTTGAATTGGCGCGGGAAGGGAATAATCGGAAAAAAAATTATTTGGGTAATTATATCTTGAAAATTATCAATTCCGGCAAAATTATAAATCTTTCTTCGGGGGATATTCTCGTATCTCATAATGAGAACTTGTATAATGAAGATCGCGTAAAATATAATCAAAGATCTTCTTCCTCCCGATTAAGATCTCATAAATTTCCGTAGTTGGGTGTCATCTTTCTATCACCGTAATTGGAATTTTTATAAAGTCCCATCCCTTGTGTTTTTTATTTAACTTGTAATCTTCAATTACTTCTAACGAGAACTTCCAAAATCTCATCAAAAAATCCCTGAACCATGATAGTATTGATTATTTTAAGTGAATATTGGTCAGGTGCCATGCATACGAGTGTATTTTAGTATTACGATTTTTTTTTAAATGTAAAAGACAAAATCTCATAACACCGTAAAAACAATTTAGCAATTTGGAAATAATAGGAAAATATTTTTAAAACATGGAAATTACAATAACAATAGTTTAGAAATCCGGAAAAAAATGTTTAATAATCTGAAAAACAGCGTTTGAATAAAACTGTGGCACTTTCAAAAATTTGTATAATCCTGAAAAACGCAAAAAAAATGATATTCAAATATTTGAAAATATATTTAAAATGTTTGAATAATATAAAAAAGTTTCAAAAATTGGGGGGGGGGGGGGGGGGGGGGGGGAGAGATTCGAAAAATTCAAATAATACTGGCAAAACTTTTAAAATTTATGAAAATAAGTATAAAAAATTTTAAAAATTTTGATTAAAACTTAAAAAGCTGGTTGAAAAGATTAAGATGTCTTTTGTAAAGATAATATTCCATTCTGATACCCACATGCGTGTGGTCCCCATACTAGCAAATAAATGACTAGAAATGGAATCAAGCCTTTATTTCATTCATTACCAATATAAGATCTAATTTGTGAAATTTGAGAACTATTCTAAATCCAATGAAAAAATATTACAAATTCAAGCTAGCATCCCGGAATGGGACTCAACATTTTAACAATTTTGACAAAACGAAAATGTCCATGTCCCATGCATGGATATGAGAAATTGGAATAAATCCAAATTGATTGGATCCATGATTGGCGTAACATACCAATAATTGATTTTGTATCTAGACGTACATGGCAAATGACATAATATTAAGTGTTTTAAATCAAGAAATGCTACAGTGGATCAAGAGTTGATCCATTTTTAAGCTGCTTAAAAGAAATAAATTTTCATCCACTTCTTTTCAATATTGAAGAAATAATTTTTGATATTATTCATCCACTTCTTTTCAATATTGAAGAAATAACAGGGGAATAATTAAAAAAAAAACTGAATATTACAAAAACACTAATTTAGTAACCATAAAACACATTTCAAACTCTGACAAACAAAGTTCGAATAAAATTGAAAAACCTTTCATAAATCTGAAAAATGACGACAAATCTTAAAAGGCACTGAAATAGTAAATGATATATTTAAAACATTTCGATAATATAAAAAATGCACATGGGGAACCATGATCAGATAGAGAGTTTGTTTGCGAAACTAAACCAGATTCTCTCGCTTCCATATCAGCAACAACAAACACATTTCATTCTTCCTTACCACCTCACGTGTGAATGTGAAACAACTGGGGGAATATATCTTGTTCTCATTAATTAATTTATAATCTAAGTTATTTATGTTGTGGTTAAATATATTAAATGTTAACAATAATTCCAACATGATCTATCATAAATATATATATATATAATATTAATTGGCGATGCCCATAAAACTAAAAATAAATCAAATCGTTAGTTCAGTTTTAAGATCATCAAGACCCGTATCCTAAATGGTTACTCAGCAAGTCAAATACCTACAACACCACCTTATATAAATCTACCAACAAAGAATTTAATGCATTCTCAAACATTTGCCAACCAATATGTTACGCTTATATACAATTTTGAGTAGTTTGAATGATAGTCCACACAAATTGTCGTCTAATCTGTTTCTTTTATTGTTATTATAAATTTATTTTATTAACTTCTGAAAAATCTAGGAACTTATGATAATGTTTCATATGAAATAATTTATATACTTTTTTCTTCTTTTTCGAAATAAAGTGAAGTAATCACTATACACCCATATAAAAATATGAAGATATCATGAGATTTAAATCATAGACAGTCACATTAAATTGTATACCCACTTGTTACACTGAGGTGAGGAAATAACATGAGTGTCATAGAGGAAATATATATATATACTAGCATGAAGGCCACGCGATGCGTGGCCGAATATATATATATATTAAAGGGGAGATAAAGAGAAGAAGAAGAGGAAAAGGTTATAGATTTCAAAGTGTAGAAAAAAATGAGTTATTATCTTCACGTATCCTTCAGAGACTCTCATTTATGGCATCATTTATTAAGTTACCACGTGTCAGTCTCACATGATTTTAGTCTACAGTTTTTATATAGTTATATAGCATATAGATTTGGAGTATCCTATTTTTATACACTTTGAGAATTCTGAGAACCTTTCTCCGAAACTCCCTTTTATGAATTTAATACATGACCTAATATAAGAGGAGCAACCAAATCATATGAAAACATTGAACCTATATTGAATTTAACCAAAAAAAATGAGAATCAGATATTGAACCGTGATTGCTTTTCAACAAAAAATTGAATCTAATACTAATAAATAAGAGTAGTTCTATAGTGACCGAATTTTTGACAGAATTTTGATGGATAAACTGACGTTGAGAGTTTTTATTGGTTGGTTTCTAGGTCCCACTAGCGTGGAACCCAAAAACCAACTAATAAAAGGCCGTCACGACAATATGTCCATCAAAATTCGATCAAAAATTCTGACACAATAGCATTTTTTAATAAAATTTGCGTCTTAGTTACTCAGCTACAAATATTAACATATACCTATTTCACCATCTCCTCCGACAGTAGTCGAAGACTCGTAAATCCCATTTATTTTGGATCCCAAAACATGTGTGTCCTAATTCATGCACATCCTCAAAAAAAAATAACATAACCCAATAAAAATTAAAACAAAAGTCAATCCAAAAAAGTAGAACATATGTACCAATGATCATGAAAATTTGAATGTTTTCTGGTGAAGATTCTTGAAAAATCTTATTCCATTTTTTTGATACAGCATTACAACCCCATAAAATGGCTTCCTCAATCTATTTCATCACTTGCCTACCTGTTCGAGCTCGAGTATGATAGATTCGGTGGGAGCTTCGGGTCTGGGTATGGACTGAAGTGATGCCGGGTTTTGGACATGGGAATAGAAGTGGGTTACGGTTGTGGGTGGATGGGGATAGTCTCGGGTATATGGTTGCTGGGATTCGCCGGAGGTAAGGCAGGGGTTGGCCGGAGAGTTTGGATTCGAAGTGGGTTGGACAGATCCACTGGATTTTTGTTTCAGGTAAGTGGGTTCGGTAGTAAGGTGTGGGTGGTCTTGAAGGTGTTGCTATGGAGGTTGGGTTATGGAGTAAGGAGAGAGGGGGAAGAAAATGGGTGATGAGAGAGGATTGAAAAGGCAACTGGAAACAATCATTTATGATGAGCATCAGAATGTTAATAGAGGAGAGAGAACAAAATTAAATTTTCAACGTTTAGAATTGAAAAGCCAACCGATTTATGCTCTTCAGTGTCAAATGGTTCTAATTAAAAAATAACCCACCTGTCATTTTAGGAAGCCTAAATATTCATAGCGGGAGAAAACACAATGCCTATCTCTCATAAATGCATCTTTATACCTCTAATTAATACATATGCCAATGGTGGGTAATATATACAAATCCATTGGGAGTAGAGGGGATGAATACGTTTTTAGGTTTCAAAAAATGGAACCCAATTATTGGATTTTAGTAGGAGGAAAATAAATGAGTCTTGAAAATCTGTCTTCAAAATGTAAATGGTGGAAGAGAAGAGATGAGAGATGATTTGAGGAGGAGAGATGTACATTTATGTTAATGCCACGTGTCATCCTTCCATGATTTGGGTCTATAGTTTTTATATAGTTATATATATATACTAGCATGTAGGCCACGCGATGCGTGGCCGAATACCAACAAATCAATCAGGACATGTATAGATCATTCGGTGTGTCATATGGTATTTTCTAATTTTGAAATATTAAGAACTAAAATAAAAAAAAACCAAATATCAGTATAAGGACATAAATATTATTTTAGACATCTTGAAGAATCCTGTTGTTTTGGTACCCTCCTTGAGATATGATGCAATGAACCTTTGATTTGGAATGAATTTGTTTAGTTAAAAAAAACAGAATTCAATTCCTATTACACATCAAAATCAAAATTATGTAATCAAAAGCAATTTACAAAATCACAGCACTTTCTCGTAGTGTCCTCCAAAGATACTTTTCAGTCACTTCATTCTCACTCAATAAAAAATGTTGTATAATTTGTTATTAATTTACTTCATATCTAATTTTTTATTTTCTCTCCCTTTTTTCTTTAATAAAATAGATGATCAACCAAAAAATGTGCAAAATAATAAATAAGAAATAAAACTGGATATTTATCAACACATAAATATATGTAAATCTTGGTGTATCAGTTCATGTGAAAAAATGAAAACGAACCTGAGAAAAAAAAAGATATCGACCACACCCTTGCTCTCTCTACCAAAACATCTCATTGAGATAGCCCGTCGGAGATCCATTTATTCCTCCACCTGTTCATTAACGGAAACTCAAATAATTGCCCATTGGCCGTGTAACCATCTGCATGTGCGTGTGAGAGTTTGGATGGGTTTATGCTGACCTTTATATACACAATCGTGGAAATAAATAACGATATAATTGGTGAATGGATCATAGCCCTTGCAATAATAACATTCCATTTCACCGCAGGTTGTCTATTTTGTATCCACAAAAACACTGCAAGGATTTAACACCTTCATAAAAAAAATTTTACTATCTCTCTCACAGTTTAAAACTTATTTCTGCCACCGATTTTATGAACCTGCAAAAACACTGCAAGTTTTAAACCTTGCTAGATCTAGTCAGGAACAATAATTCTGAATTGGGAAGAACAACAAATCTGAAGTTTGAATTTAATGATATGTATAGAGGCTTTCAAATGTATGAATGGGAGATAAGAAGTGGCAAAGTCGAGAGAGATATTTATAGAGGCAATTTTGACTTCTCGTATTCTGTGTTCAAAGGGAGTGAAAGAGAGGATATGAAAAGATTGGAAGGAATAAAGCAATTCACAGTGAGTGAAAAAGAGGATATGAAGAGGTTGGAAGGAACAAAACATTGAACTTGGACGGCTGACTAAAAGAAAGAAGATGAGTATTTATGATATGCCACATGTCAGTCTCACATCATTTCGGTCTATAATTTTTATATAGTTATATATATATATATATATATATATATATATATATATATATATTTTATGGGAGGTTCTAATACGCGAGCCTCCATATGGATCCCCATACGTAATTTTTTCATAGAAATCCAAGAAAATGTGTCTTTTTTAACTTTAATGGTTTCAAGAACTCAAAAAAAAAGTATAACTCAAAATAATTTTTTATCGAATGATCCAGATATTCCTTATACAATGAATTAGTACGTGTGAAAATCTAAGTCAAACCATGTTGCACCTTTTTGCTAACAAATTAAGAACCCAATACAAACTATAAACAATGTTCTTCACTTTATCCAAACCTGTGGAGGCTAAAATATAATGGAAGAAAAAAGTGTTAAGTTTGTCGAACAAATATATATGTCTTCTCCATTGAATTGTCATGTGGAAAAAACCGTTATGGTTAGTAATGATTCGGCAACAAAAGCAAATTAAAAGGATGAAAAGTCTTCTACTACAATTTTGGAAGCTGATGAGATAAGGGAACCGGTTGAAAAATTATCCCATGTGGCGCAAGTTCTTAATATGGGTGTTGACGAATATATTGGAGGTAATGTTGGCACAGAATCTGGAGTTTTTGAAAATTGTTCAACCTCCTTTAGATCGGGAAAAATTGAATTACCAAGGTGTTGGGCCTCTTGACTTGAATTGGCGAAAGAAGGGAATAACCCAGGAAAAAAATATTTGGGTAATTTTACCTCAAAAAATATAAATTCTAGTAAAAATATAAATAATTCTTCGGGGGATAGTTTCATATTTGATAATGATAATTCTAGTGATGAAGATCGCGTAAAATGTAGTCAAAGATCTTATGCCTTCCGATCAAAATCTCGTAAATATTCGTAGTTGCATGTCATCTTTCTATCACCGTAATGGGAATTTTTATAAACTCCCAACAGCCCTTTGTGTTTCTAATGTTACTTTTAATATTTCATCACTTCTTGTGATAGCTTCCAAAATCGCATAAAAAATTCGATGAACATTAAAAGTGTTGATTATATTAAGCGGATATTGGTCAGGTGCCATGCATATGAGTGTATTTTATATTACGATTCTTTACAAAAAATAATAGACAAAATCTAATAACAACATAAAAACATTTTGAACATTAGGCCTAACTCACACCAACATGAAAAAACGTTTAATAATCTGAAAACAACGTTTGAATAAAACTGTGGCACTTTAAAATTTTTGAATAATCTTGAACAATGCAAAAAAAAAAAATAGGGAAATATTAGGCCTAACTCACACCAAGCTTGAGGAGGAATAATAACAGTTATACAAAACTCCAACCCACAGTTAAATCGCCCCATGCATCTAACAGTGACCAGGAGGCTCCTGAATAAAAGGAAGCAGTTCTCTCTATATTAGCATGTAGTTCAAGATATGTTGACTTACTCCAAGCAACTCCTGAATAAGAGAATGCAACGTGTTCCATACAATATGAATTCTTCCCAGATCCAGTCCAAGTAGTTCTTGCATAAAAGGAAGCAACGTTAACATCATACATATAAACAGTCTCTTTTGTAACGGATATATAAATTCATATACATTGTATAAATAAGGGTCGAACGTTTATTAATAAACCATCAGAGTGAGAACTCAATACAGTGTTATTTTCTATACCGGTTTGGACACATCTGCTATTCTGTGTAAAACATATCAATTTGGGCCCATTTAGAGGTCCAAAATTGAAAAATAGGCCTAGCTGGGGATTGTGATTAATATGAGTAAAAGTGGGACATTAAGAAATGTTAACACTTAACAGGACCTCTAAATAGATGTTTTATGTTCTTTGCACTTTGTATTCTTAACAGGACCTAACTAGGTTATTGGGCTATTGGACTTTGTATTCTTCACAAAATTGATGTCTTGGCAATGGTGTATTTCCTAAAAAAAAAAGGGCTTATTTTGATACAACATAAATAATAATTTGTCCCAAACAAAATTTTAGCATGGATAATTTTGTAAACGAAAAAAGAAAAAACTTTCAATATATGAAAATGTCACAACAATATTTTTATAATCATTATTATAATTTGTGGGGAGGTGTTATTTCTTAAGTAGGTTAAGGAAGGTTTGCGAACGAAATTGCAAAATATTTTTTCTGATAAATAACTACCATTAGTTTCATGTGATAAATCAATTTAATTATTAATATTATATATATATAATATTACGGTTCACTATTTATAAATCAATTTTTTCCTATTTCAAAAATATGCTATATAATAAATTCACGCATAAAATAAAAAAGATAGCATGACACGCATAAGAAATACATCATAAATATTAGGTAGTTGCATTAACCACATGTTACATATAGAGGTTAGGAAACCACATACATTTAATAGACTTAAAAGTCTATTAAAACCACTTATTTAAAAGGCTAACACTTAATTATATATTTAGGTCAGCCATTCCATGTGGCTACCCGATATGAGTACTAATAATAACTCTTATTAGTAGCATTTCTCCCACATTTTTTTGGCTGGCACTGGTTTCCATTTGTGGGTGGCTGGGAATTGGACCTGTCAGGATGCTTATCAAGCAACCAATTTGAAACCCCTCGAGTGACTCCATGCACCACCGCATCCAAAGGGCCTAGAGGAAATGTAAGAGTATCAACCACTCTGTGTGCTTTATCAAAGGTGTCTTCAATGGTATTCGTTATCTTTTCTTTTTGATGACGAGTCGCCATTGTTTTCTTCTTCTTTTTTATACAAGACCTAGGTAGGTTTTTGCTTGAATGGGAATGTTCACAATATGTATGTATAGAGTGAGACAAAGGCATGGAGCTAAGAATGCCGAATCAAGAAGGATACAACATTTGCGTGACTGAAAAGAAATTGGTTCATAGAATATGTATGATGTTATCTTTGAATTTGGACTGAGATGTCTTCATATATAATGACGTTTTTAGGTTTTATCCATTAACAATTGATTATGATGTCCGGACATATAGTATCAGGTTCTCTTGAGGCTTATCGAATAAAAATATGCTTACCCATTAACTATGCCCCATGTTACGGATTGACAAAAGTACTCAGAATTAGATGAGTGCACTTACTTTTTTACAAAATAGAAATGTACACAATAGTTGTTATGGAGAAAATGTTTCGACTGTACACTTTGGATTCTTCATAACATAGATGTTTTGTCAATGGTGTATTTCCTAAAAAAGGGGCCAAATTTGATACAGAATAGATTAAAATTTGCCCCAAATATAATTATAAGATGAATAGTTTTGTCAATGAAAATGGTAAAAACATACCCTGATATAGTTAGTCCCAAAAATATTTTAATAATCTTTACTATAATTGGTGGGGAGGTCTTTGCTATTAAGTAGTTAAAGAAGGTTTACGATGGAAATAGCAAAATATTTTTTTCTGATAAATAACTTGCACTAGTTTTATGTGATGAATAACTTTAATTATTAATAGCAACATATGTTATGTGATGAATAATTTGTGGTGGGTACGAGGATCTGGTGAAGGATTTTATTTTTTTATATGGGATTTTATGTTTGAACAAGCCCTTCGTGTGTTGCATTACACTAGCCAAACACGTGGTGTAATGGGGCCATTGGGTAATGAGTATTATTCTTTCATAACATGTTAAATATTAGATCATCTAATCCAAAATAAATTGACTATGAGTGGAGGGCCCCATGATCTTATATACCTATAGTGAAAGACTTTAGTTACCCAATGCGGCAATTTATGTCTCAACAATAAATAACCCAATAAGATATTCTTTAGAAGATTCTTAAACTGTTATTTAGGGCTCTAACTGAAAAAATTGAAACATTGAGGTTCTAATTAAAATTGACCACTAAATTGAGTTCTTTTGCACATTTTCCATTATAGTAGAGCAACACGAAGACTTCCTCCGACCTCACTTATCCTTAAAATTAAATGAGTTAATAAATAATCAATTATTAAATTAATTATTATATTTTTATTATTCAATTATTGTTTCCCGTGATAATCAATTACTAATAGCACTCCCTTGAATCCTCCCCTCTCTCCTAAACGTGCTCTAGGAGGGTATAAGATTATTAAATTTAAAGGCGGGGGCAAGAACAAACATTTGCAACACTGGAAGGATAATTCCGATGATTTTCCTCGTATGGATCCGGGTGTGAGGTCTCAGATAAAGGGGAAGAGAAGGACACAAAAACTCTTATTCCTAGTGACCTCACTTTGAAGAAGCCGATTGGAGTTAAGGTACATGATAGTCGAGGCCTAAATCTTTTTGTCGAAATTCCAAAGAATTTTAATTCGCAACGTAAGACGGGGAGATCTTCAATATCCCTATCTAAAATATCGACTGTGAACACTTCGCAGAAATGCAATGGCTTAAGCCGTGAAGAGATGAGTGCGACAAAAGAAGCTTGCACATGAAGGACAAAAAATCCATGCTAAAGGAAAAATCAGCTTTTAAATATATTTTTCTCGCTATAGAATTCGCAAATTTTAGCTTTTATTTAGATTTTCATTAGCGCATGTAAGAGCTACTAGGAGAGGTTATTTCTCCTAAGCTTTTTAATAAAATGAACCAGTAATTTAAAAAAAACAATAAATAAAATAAAATAAAATAATATTTAAATAATTATAAAACCATACGTGTACAACAGCTCAGAAATAAAACTATGTAAAGAAATGGTCATCTGAACATTGATAAGATTTATATTCGAATAAATTCATTGATTTTATTCCAAAGTCTTCCAATGTCAGAAAGTAGGACTGCGAAGTCAGCAAAACCGGACAAGGGTAAAAACAAACCATATTAAAATGACCATTATCTGGAATAAAGTACACTAAAGTAAAAAAAATTAAAGAATAAAGGATAGCATAGATGAAAACAAAAGAAAAACATTTGAAAAATAGATTCCCATTTTTAAAAGGCATTACTTCCAATTAAAAAATAAAAAAGCTCTTGCACGTATTCTTGATCTGGTGGTTGAAGATGTTGAAACTTATTCTCGGCAAGATAAAAGAGAGAGGATAAACACCCGTTTCCATTAAAAGCAGTGAGTTGCCCCTAATTTGATTTTTGAAGAAAACAGTTGAGCCTCTAATGCTATTGTAGAAGAAAATAACAATGTTACTCCTAGTGCTACTGAAGTTGCAGCTAAAGAAAGTAGTGAAAATATTCTCCATCTTCCTTGTGAGTTTATTTCTCTTTCTAAGGATGAATATTGCGCACTTGCTTCTACTGCGGTAGAAATGATATGGGTTATGTTTATTCTCTAGGATAGTGGTGTTAGTGGTGATCTTCTCACTCGTTTTGATCACACTCATCATCAACTGCCTCAAAATTTCAAAATATACGGTTCAAGCTTGATGATTGTCTTCCACACACCATTCGCTTGAGGGGGAATGTTAGACAACAAATGCATGCAATCAAATAAACGCAAGAAAGTAGGAAGAATAAGTAACCAACTGATTATTCAAAGTTGGCTAGTAGTCCGTGTAATTATGAAGAATGCCAACACCTAGTAGTCATAGTTAGTTCCTATTTTGTTACATGAAAGTTGTAACTGCTAGTAGGGCCTTTTATTTCTCAAATTAGTTAGTTATGTTAACCTATGTAGGCTGTATGAATATGCTGTCATGATTGAATAAAAGCAAGTAACAATTACAGATTTAAAAAAATAAAAAAAAATAAAAAAAACATATTTCTAATAAAAAAGATAAAACCCCATCTTTAAAATAACAAAGAAAATATTATTTCCAATTAACATAACCATATTCCCAATCAGCCCTGTCATGTTTTCAAAGTTTTGTATTTGAAAAATAAGTTAAAATTGTTAATAAGATTTTAAAAAGATATAACCGAATGACTATGATTTTATTATTGAAAAAATAGATTAAGTGCAATATTTGAACCCTAAACGATAATGATTATTCCATATCGGCACCCCGACTATAAAAAATGTTCCTTTATCCCCTCAACTATGACAACCGATTTAACGAGACCCTTCCGTTAATTTTGACCATTAAATCTGCGAAAAAATAGTCACGTAGGATGCACACGGTTATTTTACGAGTAAAGTGGAATTTTAGCTTTTGATATTTTTTAATTTAAAAAGAAAAATAAAAACCCCTTTTTATAAACTCAACTCGCCACCCAACCCCAATCACATGCACTCCCCCTCCCCATCCACATTCAGTAGCCACCATCCACCAACCACTTAAGGAATCATTTTTTATATATATAATATTGCACCTTTGTTATAACAAATTAAGTACCCAATCCAAAATATAAACATTGTTCATACTTTCATAACTCTCTCTCTCTCTCTCTCTCTCTCTCTCTCTCTCTCTCTCTCTCTCTCTCTATACATATATATATATATATATATATATATATATATATATATATATATATATATATATATATTTAATCAAGTATTTTTTGGGGATTATCCATTAGCAATTGACTTTAACCTATGTAGATATTATCAAGTTATTTTAGGATTATATATTAACAATATCTTTGAACATTAACAATATGTTTATTGGTCATGTTAATTACACTTACGCCCATTGAACTTTACTCTCACGTACACTGCCTCCCTCCTACTTTTAGTTTCTTTAGATAACCCAGAACTTCCAACACGGCTACAAATAACTACTTACCTCCCAACACCGTTAGTTTTTAACAGGAAAGTTAGGTCATGCGCGCTGCACGTGATTACTATTGAGGGTATGTTGTCCAACCATTAGTTGAAACTCTAAATAATTGAAAATTCATGTATAATTCATTTAAAAACTATTTCCAAATGTGAAAACAAAACAAAAACATTTTAAAATCTGATTTCCAATTTTAGAAAGACATGCTTCCAATTAAAAAAAATGCATGTTTCCGGTTAAAAAGATAAAAAAAATCACCTTTCCAGTAACAAAAAAAAACTTGTTTCCAATTAACTTAACCATAATTCCTATCAGCCCTATTATGCTTTTACAAATTTCTGTTTAAAAAAAAGTTAATGTTGATAATAAGATTTTAAAAACATATAACATAATGGTTATGACTTTAAGAAAAATAATGAAAAAATAGATTAAATGAAATATTTGACCCCGAAACTATCATGATTACTCCATAATGGCACCTCAACTATGAAAAATGACATCTACGATGCAGCTAAAAAATTGTCATGTACGATGCAGATGGCTATTATATGGATAAAGTGGAATTTTTGCTTTTAATATTTTTTAGTTTTAAAAGAAAAGCAAAATAAAACAAATTATAAAACCCTTTCTATTAATTGAACTCGCAACACAACCCCAATCCCCTACTCTCCCCTTCCCCTTCCCCAAACCCTTTCTATTAAGGAAACATTTTACATATATATAATATTGCACCTTTCTCGTGACAAATTAAGAACCCAATCAAAACTATAAACAATGTTCTTCAATTCATAACTACATGGGAGGTTCCATGTATGTATGTATATGTACCCATGTTTTGATCCCCATACGTAATTTTTTGCGGGAGCCTCCATATGGATCTTCATACGTAATTTTTTAAATGAAATTAAAAAAAAATCTTTTTGACTTTAAAGGTTTCAAGAACTGCTAAAAACTATAACTCGAAATATTTTTTTACCCACAGATCCACATAGTCCGTATACAATGATTTAGTCCGTGTGAAAATGCTTGTCAAACCATGTGTAAATGGAATATTCCCCCTTTTTCCTAACAAATTAAGAACCAAGTACAAACTTTAAACACTGTTCTTCACTTTATTCCAAACCATTGGAAGCTAACATATAACGGAAGTAAAATTATTAAGATAGTCGAACAAATATATATATATCCTCGCCATTGAATTCTCATGTGGAAAAAGTGGTTATGGTTAATAATGATTCTGCAGCAAGGGTAAATCAAAAGGATGGGAAGTCTTCTACTATAACTTTGGAAGCTGATGAGATAACTGAACGAATTGAAAAATTATCCCATGTGGAGAAAGTTCCTAATATGGGTTCTGACGAATATATTGGATTGGAGATAATGTTTGAACAGAATATCAATTTTTGGAAAAGTGGTCAACTCCCTTGATATCAAAAAAATTGAATTACCAAGGTGTCGGCCCTCTTGAATTGGCGCTTGAAGGGAATAACCGGGGAAAAAATTATTTGGGTAATTATACCTCAAAAAATATCAGTTCTCGTAAAAATATAAATTATTCTTCGGGGGATATTCTCATATCTCATAATGATAATTCTAGTGATGAAGATCGCGTAAAAAATAATCAAAGGTCTTCTGCCTCCCGATCAAGATCTCATAAATTTTTGTAGTTGCGTGTCATCTTTCTATCACCGTAATTGGAATTTTTATAAATTTACATCCCATTAAGTTTTTTATTTATCTTTTAATATTCCACTACTTCTTATAAGAACTTCCTAAATCGAATAAAAAACTGAACCATAACAATGTTGATTATTTTAAGAGAATATTGGCCCGGTGCCATGCATATGAGTGTACTTAGGTATCATGATTTTCTTAAAAAAGTAATAGACAAAAACTAATAATAGCATAAAAACTTTTTTAAAATTTTGATATAATAGGAAAATGTTTTTAAGACCAAGAAATTACAATAACAATAATTTAGAAATTACAAAAAAAACGCTTAATAATCTGAAAAATCACGTATGAATAAAATTGTGGCACCTTAAAAAATTTGAATAATCTTTAAAAATGAAAAAAATATGGAAATGTGTGAAAATATATTTAAAATGTTTGAATAATATAAAAAGTTTCAAAAATAGGGGGAAAAAAAGAAACTGACATTCACCGAGAAATAAATAAAAAAATCTGCAGACAGCGGGATATTCGAAAAATACTAATAGTACTGGCAAAACTTTTAAAATTTATGAAAATAATTATAAAAACATTCAAAAATTTTGATTAAAACTTAAAAAGATGGTTTAAAATATGAAGAAGTCTTTTGAAAAGATATATATTACATTCTCATACCATCATGCGTGTGGTCCCCATACTAGCAAATAAAAGGACTAGAAATGGAATCAATCCTTTATTTCATCCATTACCAATATAAGATCTACTTTGTGAAATTTGAAAACTAATCTCAATCCAATGAAAAAATATTACCAATTCAAGCTAGCATCCTGGAATGGGACCCAACACCTTAACAATTTTGACAAAACGAAAATGTCCATTTCCCTTGCTTAGATATGAGAAATTTGAACCAATCAAAATTGATTGGATCCATGATTCACGTAACATGCCAACAACGGATTTTGTATCTAGACGTACATGGCAAATGACATCATATTTAGCGTTTTAAATCAAGACTAGCATGAAGGCCACGCGAAGCGTGGCCGAATATATATATATATATATATATATATATAATAAGGAGTAGAATATTGGTTACTATTCCTTAAGTTGATAAGCTAATTAGGGGCTAGGATTAAACCAATAAGGCAAGAAATCAAGGGTTGAGATTAATTAATCATGCACTACCTATCTTACCCCTCATACATTTGAGTTCCCCCCCCCCCCCCCCCCCTTTTTTACACACTTCAATTTATTTCACCCCTCTACATCAAAATTCAAAATGGGAGTAAATTAGTAAAATTACTTAAACAAAAGCACTTATTTGGTCACATACTCTCTCCCATCTCTCCCGATTCACCTCCATCCCATTTGGTCCCTACACACCCATTTGGTAAGAAACTCTCTCCCATCTCTCCCGATTCACACACGCATCTACTTCATTTATGGGTTTAGGTGTTTGCATCTTAGGTTTTTCATTTGTGTTGGTTATCAATCGACTTCTCCTCCAAGATGGTACAATTTTTTTTACATTTAGGTTCAACCTCAGTTTTAACTTGCAAGATTTTACTCTCTATATGTTTTTTTTTTCAGATCTGGGTTCAATTTTGTAGTTAATATTTGGGGTTTCACCTACTTAATTTTTGAGATTGAAATTTACAGGTTGGTCATTTCAATAGAGAGCTCTCAGTGTTCTCGGATTTCCCCAAGGATGGTACACTCTTTACACAATTTGATTCATTATCTATTCAGTGTTTTTCAGCCCTAACAATTTATTTTACATACAATTTTGTTTATTTTATTAAACAATCATCTAATATACTTCAAAATTTTAAACATGTATGATCACTTTCATTTTTATTGTGTGTCTATTTATAAATTTTAGGTTAGGGGTTCTTTTTTGCATTTTATGTTTTAGGGGTTTTCATTTGCGATGTACCATTTTAAGGTATGTTGATGTCCATGTTCATACACTATAGGTTTTTAATTTGGCCAGAGTATCCCTTTTATTTAAGGATGGTTCTATTGCTTGCAAGTGAAGGTATGTATAGTTTAATGTATTTCCATTTCAAATTATTTGACTTCAATTTTTCTTAATGATTCATTTATATAGATGTTTTGATTGAGATATGATACAATTTAAAATTCATTTCATCCCTCTTTTGCTTGGAAATTACATGATTTTTTTCTATAGGTTAGTAGCATTGTCTATTGGTTTGTCTTGATTATAACTGTAACTATGCACAATTGAAGAGATTTTTTTGTACTATTCTAGTTCTTTCTTCTCACCCTTGTTCTGAACAATAAGAACAGAGACCCTTGAAAGTTCAAGATTTTGAATACTTATTTTAAATGTTTGAATGTTTAGATGCGATATGTTGAAGTTTTTTCAGAACAGAGACCCTATTCTGAATAATCCAATTGTTTCATAATAATTGTGACAACCCGCCTACTAAAATAATAGGTGGCCAGCCTAATACTCCAATAATCACAGGAATCATAGAGGGTCCATTCTTAGCATTACTGTCGATTTAAAATAATAGTATGAGATAACCACCCATCCTTTTAGAAAACGGACTGTCAAATTTAAAATTTTGAAAAGAAGAGAAAAATACTTAGAAAATCTCATTTGTAAAAACGGTGGATATCAAAAATCGATGAATGAAGAGTGACAATATAATAAACATCACCGAATAAGCTGTCGGTGAACAGACCAATACAAATAATACATCGAGTATTACAATTTAATATTTACAATATAATGAATGAGTGCAATACCCATGGCAAACACACCCGAATAAATATACTGAACATAACTATAGTACACTAGAAAGGAGCGTCTACTACAATTATCCTACAACATCCGCAATATGCTGTAGCTCCAAGACAACTGGAATGGAATATGTAAACACGGGTGTCCATGCGGAAGAGCACCTGTAACGGCAAAGAGTATGCAGAAACAAAGAAATATAGATACGGGTGAGGACCCGGTTTGATATGATTACCATGTGACTAAAAATGTATGACAGTTAAGTGCGCAATTCTCTCGCAGGTAACAATAATATTTCTCACCTCTCGATCTAGCAGCATCCTAGCGCAATATCGTGAGATGTTTTAGTTAACCCTAAGTACTAAGGCTAACTTCTCCCCAGTCTCAACACTATGCCCTATTCGTGCGTGGGGTGTCTCGCAAAGGGAAATCCAAACAAGGAACCCCCCAATACACTACTACTTAGGCAAGGTTGATCGTTGAGATCCATTAGACCCAAGCACGAAATAATCAATAAATACATGTGTGTGCATAAGTGTGGGAGGTCACATCTACAGCTACACAAAGAAAATATAAAATAAAACCCATCCACCATCTAAAAGCAGAATTCCTAATTCTTTCTTGAGGAATATATATATAAATGGTACAACATTTTATCAAATGTCTACCACTTCAATCTCATAACTCTTTATGTACCATTCCTATTTCTTTCTTAGGAACATACATAAATGGTACAACATTTTATCAAATGTTTACCAATTAATCTCATTTACACAATTTCTTTACCAATTTTATTTCCTTTCTTCCATCCAGGAAGAATACATTTTTAAAGCAAGTTTTATTAACATAAAAATGCTTTAACCTTTTTCATAAAATCCCACTTCCCTTCTTCCATCCAGGAAGTGCAAATCAAAAGTCATTTTTATTAGCATAAAAATACTTTTTGTACCATATATCCCATTTCCCTTCTTCCATCCCGGAAATGTAATTAAAGCCAATTCATTATCATGAATTGCTTTAATAATCTAAGACCGCCCCTCCGGGTTTCCCCACTCGACGCGCCCCTAAATGGCTATCATCTTCCAGGGCCTATCCATACAAAACAACCTGGGAACCTACCAAAGTCGGGAAGCAACCATATTGCCTGCGGGAAAGTCAAGACCACACCCAGAATCTCCTAACCAGCGCAGTATAACAAATGCCCATATGGCCTAGGGACTATATCCACCCTGCGTTCATTAGTCAGGGGGCTTCACCACACGTGCGCAACTTCCCTTATGATAGCGATTTAGGGAGGTGTGTAACCATAAGTTAACACTTATGAAAATCATTACTTTTTCCTTTTGAAAACTTCCACTTTTACATTCTCAAAATCATTTGTACTTACTCGTTAGTACCACATATTATTATATGTTTTTCTTATTCTTAGAGTCATATTTATTATTAATAGCTAAGACCCGAAGTACCATAATCCTCAAACTAGTCTCCATGAGTTCATCAAATTTCATAAACCCTCAAAGTAAGCCTCCTTCAAGGAGTATCTCCCAAGAGTCTCAACCTTAATATTTATCTTCCAATTTATCTTTAGGTTAACCTCCTATATCGTTCGGACATTAACCTATACAAACTAGCCCTCGGGTAACCCAAATATCCATTCTTAACCTAGGACATTAGTCTACCCAATACAACCCTCTAGGACTCCCCATTACGTCCCAAAGGAAGGTTCCTAAACATCGAACCTAAGAGAAAAAGGCTAAGACAAAACTAGAAAAAGCTCACCTTTTCAGAAGGGGTCGATCGATCGACCCCTGGCCGTCAATCGATCGAAGGCTTCGATCGATCGATCCCCCAGGCTCGATCGATCGATCCTGGCGGACAGCTTCTTCTCCGAGAAGCTGTTTCGGCCATTAACGAGCCATCCAAGCTTCTACCCGCTATTTCACCCAACCACAACAGCAAATACTACTATAAAATCATTTCTACACATCAAACAATTAATTATTTCTCTTCAAATCAAATTAAAACATAAGATTTAGGATTAAACACCCAAAATCAACCAAAACCCATTTATTGTTTAAACCTCCCAAAACTTAACTACACATGCAAATTTATCACATTAAATCAATATCTAGCACGTAAGAAACTTGCCTCGAGGTTCGTAGTCTCGGAACACCTCCGGTAGCGACGGATTCCGGCCCAAATCTTCCTTTCTCCCTCTTTCTCCCAACTCTCTCTTCTCTCTCTCTCTCTCCTTTGGCTTCTCTCACACAAATGAAGAAAAAGAAAGGGGGTGGGGGATTTATACGGGTCTCAAAACATAAACCCCCACTCCTAATTGCTAATACACCACTAAAATGACTCGTAACCACTAAATTGAGTCATAACCCCTTAAAAATGCCCGAATCTCAAAAATTACAACTGGGCACTTATATCGACTATCTCGACTATTCTAAAAACAACCGCACCCCCTATTTTGGAATTTGGGAAAAAGTGAACTAATTTGTGTTCCAGTTTCCTTTTAATTCATTAATTTTACCCAATTTTTTTATGAGTTATAACCGTCGTTTTTCATATAACGACGCAATAATACACAATATAATGCCATTTACCTTCACATGACGGTAAATAGACAAAACATAGTAAATATTATCCCTAAGTCTCACGGGAAATAATATTTACTCCAACATCCCCTATTTTATAAAATTTGCCCATCAGGCAAAATAGTATAAAATAGTTGCTCAAAAACCTGGGTTGTTACATACTCCCCCCTTTAAAGGGGAATTTTGCCCTCAAAATTCAGGCGTAACCCATAACCATATAAAGGGTATACTATACCAAAAACATTTTATCATAATAGCGAACCCCTCTACGGTGCGGAGTCCCCACAAGACACAGACTAAGGTCATGACTAACGATCTCGGTCCACATTCTCTGTGCTCTAATCATAGCACCAATTCGTTCCTCAGGAACTATCGTTCCAAACTATTGTCTGGAAATTAGATCCATAAAAACCACTACTCAGATCCTTCCTTTAAATCAAACCCACCCATCCACTTACGAGTGGTAGGATATACCCCATATCCACACGGTTACCATTTCTTCCTGAAAACTTTACCAGTACCTTGACACGAATATCTCGTCTCAGTTCACCACCATCGCTAGGAACCGCATACAATTTCTAAAACTCCACCACGCAGGGCTGGGCGTACTCTCCTGCACTTGGTCCGCCCGTTTCCATTGAGTAAGCAGCGATTCGTCCAATGATCCACAGTTTTCTCAACTAGAATCGTGACCATTACATTATAGGTAATTCGATAAGAATGTCCACGGATATACCCGTCCTCATTCTACACTACTCTCTACGCACAAGTAGTTGAAGGGGTCAATCACGGACATAAATACTCTTACAATAGCGCCCCTTCGGTTAAGCTCACTCCACTTGGCATTCCATGCCACGAATAAACTCTCAGACAGTTTCTACTCGGCGCCTATACTACTCCCGTTCGCATTGCCTTAGCAAAAGGGAATATCCTATCGATAGTCCTTCACGATCACCAACTTGATGCTCGTAAAAAGACCCAAATTCCTGCCCAGGAAGTAGTGCCTCTAATTCTTTAAGGCAAATACTACCGCTATGAACTTTAAATCAAGCGTGGGATGACACTTCGTAGAAGTGTGAGACACACGAACACTAGGTCCATGCCCCCGCATTAATACTTCCCATTCCTGGCCAAGACTCGTTTGTTAAATCCAATCTTGATCATAACAACACGAGTGCAGGAGAAAAAGTCAGCTTATACTTCAACTCCTCAAAAGGTAGGTTACCAACGTAACACTCTATCTAAGGAAGGCCTCATCTCCTTTGGCCTAACATCTCGAACCTCTCGAGATCTTAAACTTCTCATTCTAGAGATCGAATCTTACTTGGAGTTAACCCACAAACCTATTGCGGTCAACACCCAACCACCCTCTTAAACCAACATCACATGCCCTAAGGGCCTAGCGTCCTAAGAATCCTAGAGTCAATCTATATATCCTAGTCTAGCCGTATGAGTATAATACTAAATATATCCCTAGTGTCCAAGACCTTTCCCGACTTTCGACATTCGCTCGGTTTCATGCGTGGGACGTCTCGCCGAAGCGAAATCCAGATAAGGAACCCTCTAATTACACTACTACCTCGCATTGTCGGTCGTCAAGAAGTAACGGTCGAAGACACATGATCGGGATCGACGGAATCCTAACTCATAACTCTACTAATACATATATACTTCTACGTCCTATCATAAAAATCGACTGAGGCATTTACTTCCAGTAAGATGCCACTGATACTTTATCCCAAAATACACATATACCTCTATACAAATGGCCTTCTCATTAAGGCACAACCATAAGTCTCTATCAGACTTTCATAATCTTAGTCTTCCCCACATCGATCAGAGGAAAACTATCACACTGCTAATATATCGCACATCAACTTAGCCCTTAATCACTCATTCACGTGATTCTTGACTAAACTTTCCAACCCAGCACTTGACCAACAGAAAAAGAAAAGAAAAAACAGAAAAGAAAATGCACATCTCTCCACTCCCAACGTCGTTAAGGTTCATGCGTGGAGCGTCTCGTCGAAGCGAAATCCAAACAAGGAACCCCTCCACACAATCCCCTTAACTAGCCGGTCATGGAGATAAGGCACATCATACACAAGCAAAGCAAACAAAGCAAGCAAGCAAGCAAAAACAAATAAAATAAGACAAATAAAACAGAATAAAAATAAAAACAAACTACACACCGTAAACCATCTCTGTAAGGTCTCGACCTGTAACCAGGGGATATATTATAGAACAACTAGTTCTCCTTCTCTAGAACTAGGAATAGGATAGCCTCGCGATTCATTCGCTTGCTACCACACCAACCAATCTAAGAATATCTCTACTCGTATAATATATATAATACAAGTAGCACGTACCAGACATATCACCACTCGCCCCATAACGAGTGAAAAAGACAATACAGGACTTCCCTATCATGGAAGTCACATAGATATACTTACTATATATAAAAATACGTACCGATACTATCACAAGCTCGATATGCGCACCCGAATCTAGGGCTAACACCATACTACTCCATCTTACCTAAGGAATGCACCACTCGCACCCTAGTTGGAAATTCCACCAACATACTAGCCAACCTCCTTGGCTACTACCAATCGTTCTAAGACACGTCATTCTAGTCTTATCTGAACCAAACTACTTCCCTCAATATCTCTACTAGGAGTCCTATCCTTGCCGGTTATCTTCAATCGACAAGATCAGAACGCGTAGTTCCCTTGACTTCTTCAGCAAAGAGAACATTCTACCAGCCTCCCCGACCTTAGCTCCACGAGTCTTCCCCGGGTGGATGTCCACCAATGGGGTCTCATGAACACTACTTCTCTAGAAGTGTTTCCAACACTTACTCACGAGCCTAGCATTTCCACTGAAAGGATCTCTCCATGGGCAAAACATTCTGCCCCACCACAAAGAGGCGACTACCATTTCCGCCACTTCAACCTTACTCCAATGGGTGAAAGGTTTTCCTCAAATCCTCACACCTGGGCACTTCTATACCCATCTCTAGGCCAAAAAATAAAAACTCTCGGCCTTATACTTCCACCGAACGAGGTTACACTTCCTCTATGCAACCGAACTTCAACATGTGGTCCTTTTCAAGGACCCCTCTATTCCGAATTGACATTGCTTGGAATCCCAAGCATAGTACCACTCTCTACCGACAGCGGTACTTGGGAAACTATGTACACTGTACTTAGTAGTCGCGGCAGCAATATAAAATAATGTAATAAAGGGAAAGACCTCCAAAGCGACCCTTAGTCCCGACCACAGCCTACAGCTTATAGTAATCCCATCCCATGACGACTTCACAACGGCCTTCCTCAACGCCCTTCATCTAACGACTTACAAGTCTCACACGAACGCGCAGAAAATGTTCGGGGTTCTCATACCATAGCAGGGGAGAGAAATCTCACAAGAGAATTCAACGACCTTATTCCTAAAGCTCTACATCAACAGAGAGAAACGCAGAAGATGTAGAACAATCGCACAGATTCCTAAGGACTCTAGAACCTGATGCTCTGATACCATCTCTGACAACCCGCCTACTAAAATAATAGGTGTCCAGCCCAATACTCCAATAATCACAGGAATCATAGATGGTCCATTCTTAGCATTACTGTCGATTTAAAATAATAGTATGAGATAACCACCCATCCTTTTAGAAAACGGACTATCAAATTTAAAATTTTGAAAAGAAAAGAAAAATACTTAGACAATCCCATTTGTAAAAACGGTGGATATCAAAAATCGATGAATGAAGAGTGACAATATAATAAACATCACGGAATAAGCTGTCGGTGAACAGACCAATACAAATAATACATCGAGTATTACAATTTAATATTTACAATATAATGAATGAGTGCAATACCTTGGGAAAACACTCCCGAATAAATATACTGAACATAACTAGATTACAGTAGAAAGGAGAGTTTACTACAAGTGTCCTACAACATCCGCAATATGCTGTATGTAAGGACAATTTGTCCATCTTTATGTATATGTTATGTCGTATGCCGTTACAAGATTGATGGTTGAAAAGATCACATCATCATCAATGAAATTCGAAATCCGAAGATCAAAAGAAGAATGAATTTGGGAATCAGACCTAACCGGACCGATCCGGCCCAGATAAAAGAACCGATCCGGTTCATCCGGACCGATCCGCCTGCTGTGTTGAGACCAGTACACCCCGGGTCCATAACGAACCGATGACACCAAAATACCGAACCGATCCGATGCCAACCGGATGGATCCGTCTTCAGAAAAAGAACCGATCCGAGTTCACCGGACCGATCCGCCTAAAGGACCGGACCGATCCGACGAGGATAAACTCTGCCAGATCGTGGCCAGATTTTCTAGGGCAAAGAGTTCCTTATTTAATCCACGATCAGAGGTTGTTTTTAATAGAGACTTACACACGATTTTCTGAGTTCCATAACTCTTAAGTCTTCATGGTATTTGAGTCCATTGATTCATACCCTTGATTCACACAAATTCCATACATTTGTGAGTCACTTTTGGTAACCCTAGAACACCATTGATGTTGTTCAACCCTTTGTGAAGTGGACCGCTTCTTCCTCTTCATTGCAGCTCTACTGGAAAGGGTTTCTTCCAGCCGCGACTACAGAATCTGATACCCGAGGGTAATTCTTAGTCAACCTGTATTTCATTGTAATCCGATTGTAAACCGTCTTTTACAAATTATAGTGATATACAAATGGTTTTGCCCCTGTGGGGGATTTTTCCTTAAACTTTGTGTGTTGAATATTTATTGCATGATTTCATATTGTTTCAATCACACCTAGTTGCATGCTTAGGGTTAATTTGGGTTAAAAATGGTATTTATTATATTATTTCTTAATTGAACGCAAGCGCCAACTCTTTCAAATTGGTATCAGAGCAGGTTACGCCATTCTATCGCATATTCCTTACTTCCGCAAAATTTTTCTAAAGATATCAATTTTTTGAAATAAATTGATTTTTGAAAATAGCGTGTTCAAATGGAGAAGTCATATTATAAAATGCCTATTTTTGACGGGTCAAATTATGCTTATTGGAAAGCCCGTATGAGGTCGGCTTTCAAAGCCATTGATGAACGTGTCTGGATTTTGGTTGAACGAGGGTGGACTCCTCCCACCGTAACTGTTGATAATGTGACCAACTTGAAACCTGACATTTCTTGGACTGATGAAGAATTTAAATGGTCTTCTTTTAATTCTAAGGGTCTAAGTGCTATTTCTGGGTCTGTCACACCTGATGAGTTCAAACGCATAATGACGTGCACCACGTCAAAGGAGGCATGGGATATTTTGCAACTTACCCATGAAGGAACAAATGCTGTTAAAGAGTCAAAATTGCAAAATTTAACAACTCAATTTGAAACCATCACATGCATGAAAATGAATGTTTTGATGAATTTTATGCTAGGCTTTATGACATTGTTAATTCTAGCTATAATCTTGGAGAACATATTCCAAATGCTAGAGTTGTTAAAAAGATTCTTCGTTCCCTTCCTAAGCGTTTTATACCTAAAGTCACTGTGCTAAATTCCTTGGGTAATTTAAATACACTAAAATTGGAAGAACTGGTAGGAGATTTACAAACTTATGAAATAGACATGTTTCCTAAATCTGCCAAGCCAAAAGATAAGGGAATTGCCCTTAAAGCCCAAGAGAGAAAAAGTGAGGGGTCGGCAAGAAAGAGAGTCGAGTCATCTAGAAAGATAGAAACTTCTGATTCTAAATGTGAGTTTGACATAGATGATTTGGCTTTATTTGCTAAAAACTTCAAGAAAATTCTGAAATTTAAGAAAAATGGGAACTTTTAAGATAAAAAGAATTTTCAGAAAAATAAGGTTGAAAAGAAAGATTTCAAAGAACCCCCTAAAGACAGTGAGAGGTGTTTTGAGTGCGACGGTAAGGGACACAGGGCGTTTGAGTGTGCCACTCGTCTGAATAGGGAAAAGGGTAAAGCTGTCTTAAATGCTACCCTTAGTGACGACAGTGAGGTCGAGTCGGTGGACTCGGGAGATGAGTCACCGCATGAGCGTAACTTCACCGCGTTCATGGCTAGTCATGTGAGTACTCCTAGTGTATCTCACGACGATGAGGATGCTACTTCACAGGGACACCTCGACAGCGAGAGCGAAGAGAGTGAGGGAGAGGAGGAAGGTAGTGAGGACGAGAGTAACCTTCAACGCGCCTACGCCGAGTTATATAATGAGTCTTTCAAAACTAAAAAAACATAACAAGGCGTTAGTTCTTAGGATCACCGCGTTAGAAGAAGAGTTAGGAGAGACGAGAGAGAGAGAGTTCTCCACCTGCACCGCCATGAGAGAGAGAAAGTCTGCCTGGTTTAGTAAAGAGAATTTGCTTAAAGAGAGAGAGAGCAGTTTTGAGAAAGAGAAAGCGGAATTGACTAAACAAGTGGCTAGTCTTACGAGTGATCTCCATTCCTCCCTGGAGACTCGAAAGAAACTTGAAGCCCTTCTTGCTCAGCTTACTCATGACCTTGAGAGAGCTAGGAAAGTCAAGGTACAAATCAAGGACAGATCTGGGAAGATGGGAAAGATGCTCCTCGGTCCCGCTTTAGGTTTTGGTGACAGGCAAGGAATAGGTTTTGATGGTGCCTCCACGTCCCAAATTGCACCCGGACCAATTCCTGAGCTTACTACGACTCCTTATGGCCGTCATAAAAAACCAAGAAGGAGAGTTCGACCAAGAAAAGCAAACTAAGGTCCTCCTAATACTGTGCCCTTTTGCTCCCATTGCAAAAGAAATGGACACCTTAGGGATGATTGCTATAAGTTGGGTCGGACACGACGTACGTTTGCTCCACCACATCAGACTGATGAGTTTGCCAGTCTGAGAGAGCGTGTTGAGTTTCTAGCCGCCACATCACAGAGTTTGATGGAGGAATTCCGACGGATGACCTTACCATCAATGAATGCGCCCCGCATTCCGGCTAAAACCAACAACAACAAGGGAATACAAAAAGGTACCTACTCTTGGGTTCCTAAGAAAGAGAAAAAGGCCCTTGTTGTCCATGTCGCTCTCAAAGCCCATAATACCTCACTGTGGTATTTTGATAGTGGATGCTCTAGACACATGACAGGTGATGTCTCATATTTTACCCATCCTGAGGATTATAATGATGGGAGAGTCACCTTTGGAGATGGTAGAAAATCTAGCATAGTAGGACGAGGTACAGTAGAGTTACCAGGATTTCCAAAGCTAGACAACGTGTTGTACGTCAAAGGTTTGAAAGCAAACCTTCTTAGCATCAGCCAGTTGTGCGACGATGACTTTGCAGTAAAGTTTGACCGGGAAGCTTGTAAGGTCTATAATCAAGCCGGTAAACTATTAGCGCAAGGGGTTAGGACAGAGGATAACTGTTATGGGACTGAACCCAAATCCTCACTTGTCTGCAACAGCGCCACGATCACTCCTATGGATCTGTGGCACCAACGTCTAGGTCACGTGAATGTTAGAGAATTATCCCGTTTAGCTAAAAAGGACCTAGTACGTGGCTTACCGTCACTTGGAAATCCAACTTCCACGATTTGTGGACCCTGTCAGTTGGGAGGCAAATCCGTAGCCCACATAGGAAGTTGAACTCCATTACCACCTCACGTGTTCTTGAGTTGATTCACATGGATCTTATGGGTCCTACTCGCACGGAGAGTCTAGGTGGTAAGAGATACATTCTCGTGATGGTAGACGATTTCTCCAGGTACTCCATTGTAGGTTTTCTGAGAGAGAAATCCGATGCTGTAGAATTTTTAACGACCAAGTGTCGTGTCCTGTAAAATCAACACGGAGTCACTATTAACAGAATACGTAGTGACAACGGCACTGAATTTAAGGAAGCAAAGGTGGATTTGTACTGTGATAGCCTTGGGATCAAACATGAGTTTTCTGCTGTGAGAACTCCTCAGCAAAATGGGATTGTTGAGAGGAAGAATAGAACGATCCAAGAGATGGCTAGATCTATGCTTCTAGGTCGTAAAGTTTCTAGGAGATTTTGGGCAGAGGCAGTGTCTACTGCATGCCACACGGTGAATAGGGTTTATCTTCGTCCACACACACTTAAGACGCCTTATGAATTGTGGACTGGCAAGAAACCCATCTTGGCATATTTCCGTGTTTTTGGGAGTAAATGCTACATTCTACGGGATAGAGGGCAATTAGGAAAGTTTGACTCCCGGAGCGATGAGGGAATATTGCTAGGATATTCATCGAACAGTAGAGTGTACCGGGTTTTTAACCTGAAGAGCTCTAAGGTTATGGAATAAAAAAACGTCACTGTGCAAGATGACGAACCTCCGACGGTTATTGATCCTAACGTTCAGTGTGAGGATGAGGATTGTTCTGACAGTGATTTTCCTGTTCCTCTCCCACACTCTGTGGCCCCTATTCCTGTGTTAGGGGACACACCTGCTTGGGTTCGCAAGAGTCATGATCCTTCAGCCATTGTTGGCGATCCCACTCTAGGGGTCAAGACTCGTGCTCAACTAGAGAACGTTGTTAGTCATCATTGCTACACGTCCAAAGTCGAGCCCAAGAACCACAAAGAAGCACTCAAAGATGAACACTGGATATCTTCTATGCAGGATGGGTTGTTTCAGTTTAAGAAGAACAATGTCTGGGAACTTGTCCCCCGACCTAGTGATACTAATGTTATTGGTACCCGGTGGATTTTCAAGAATAAAATGGATGAAAATGGTACCATAACCAGAAACAAGGCTAGGCTGGTCGCTCAAGGCTACACACAGATAAAGGGTGTAGACTTTGGGGAGACATTTTCTCCTGTTGCGAGGCTTGAGTCCGTCCGCTTACTACTCGCCATCGCATGTCATCTGCACTTCAAGTTATATCCGATGGATGTCAAGAGTGCCTTTCTGAATGGCATTCTACAGGAAGAAGTTTATGTGGAACAACCAAAAGGGTTTGAAGACCCTAAGCACCCTGATCACGTCTACTATCTGAGGAAAGCCTTGTATGGTTTGAAGCAAGCACCCCGTGCTTGGTACGAGAGGCTTACTTCCTATATCTTAGCCCGTGGCTTCAAGAGAGGGGGAGTTGATATGACGTTGTTCGTCAGGAGAGATGACGGTGCTATCTTGGTTGCCCAAGTCTATGTGGACGACATAGTCTTTGGATCCACATGCTCCCATCATGCTCACCACTCTGAGGAGGAGATGAAAAGTGAGTTTGAGATGAGCATGGTTGGTGAGCTTACATTCTTCCTTGGTCTCCAGGTTCGTCAGCTAGAGGATGGGATGTTCATCTCCCAATCCAAGTATGCTAGAGACCTAGTGAAGAAATTTGGTTTAGACTCCGCTAAGCATGCACGTACACCTATGAGTACCACTACCAAGCTTAGTAAGGACACTTTAGGCAAGGACGTAGAGCAAACCTTGTATCGGAGTATGATAGGCAGTCTTCTCTACTTGACTGCTAGTCGTCCCGACATTGCCTTTAGTGTTGGAGTCTGTGCGCGTTATCAGGCGTCTCCTAAAGAGTCACACTTACTCGCTCTAAAACGTATTATCAAATACGTGAGTGGGACTCTCTCATACGGTTTTTGGTATTCCTTTGATACCGATGACCGTTTGTCCGCCTATTCGGATGCCGATTGGGCTGGGGACGTAGATGGTTGTAGGAGCACTTCTGGTGGATGTTTCTACTTTGGTTCTGCTCTTGTCTCTTGGTTGAGCAAGAAGCAAAACTCCATCTCTTTGTCCACTGCGGAGGCTGAGTACATCGCCGCCGGGAGTTGTTGCACGCAACTCATGTGGATGAAACAAATGTTGGAGGATTATGGGATTTCACAGGACACCATGACCATTTCCTGTGTTAACACGAGCGCGATACACATATCCCGCAATCCTGTCCAACATTCGCGCACAAAGCACATCAGGTTACGCGAGCACTTTATACGTCAGTTAGTTGAGGAGAAGGTCGTAACCCTGAGTTTTGTTCCTACCGACCGTCAGTTAGCCGATATTTTCACGAAACCTTTAGATGCCCTTAGATTTGAGAGTCTTAGGAAGTCTTTGGGGATTTGCACAGTTGACTGAGGGGTTTGGTCTATGTCTAGAATAGGATGCTTCTTCATGTTCATATCATATGCTTCCTATTTCTAGTCTGTTTTATATGTACCATAGCTTTGCTGTACAGCTTTTATGTATTCTTTTTTATTATTCTTTGAAAAATACAAAAAGATTTTCTTTTTAATAAATTTTTTGAAAAAATTCAAAAAGAGATTTGCCTTTTATGTATGAGCATTTAAGATAGCTAAGTCACGACTTCATTCCATATATTCATGTGACTGTTTGATAGAGATTTGAGAGGCTACATCATTTCATCCATGTGCTTAACATTGATTGGAGTCCTTGAGTTGTAATTAGTGATATTTCCTACATGCTTGACTCCTATATCCTTTATTGCACACATGCACGGCTATATTTGAGTGTTGCACTTGTCAATCTCATGTTGGCTTGAGTGTTTCCATCTCAATCCTGTCTATACAATGTATAAAATGCGATAAACCTTGACAAGATTGGATTGCATGTAAAAACCGTTTTGGTGAGACTGTGTGTATATTTTTATAACGGGGAGGAGCTGCGAAAGTTGATTCTTATCCTTTGCGAAAAAAGCCACCGTTACAAAGGACCTAAAAAATGGAGGAATTTTAATATCCGAGGTCCTAAGAGGTTAAAAGAGCCCGAAAAAATTGAAAAGGCAATAAAAAGCTATTCATGCCAAATATGGGCCATTTAGGTTGTCACCATCAATTCTCCAAAGTTTGAGAATTTAGTATACCTCTATTAAAATATAAATCTGAGGGAATTTGGTTGGAGATTGAAAAACGGGTTTGCACTTCCTTGAAAGTCCTGAAAAAGCATGAAAATCATTTTGGACGTTATTGGTGTAGAAATCACTTTGTGCTTTGATTTGTAGATTTGTTATAGTCAATGTCTTATATTTCCAATCTTTTACACCAAAGGAAGCATTTGAGTTCATTCGTTAGGAATATCCAATATTCATCGTGCACATATGTCATGTTTGTATGCTTTGATTTTCCTATCGAATTTTGATCACACCCATTCTTTTACGCTATCATCAACTTGGTTGTTTTATGTTCATTCATGGTGTGATTTTATGCCTTGTGTCACCCCGGTACTTGATTTTCTTGATTTATTTCTCTCATTTGTCTATTTGGGGACATTATAAAAAGGGGGAAAATGAATTATCTGACTATGGGGGAGTTTTGAAATTCTGAGAATATCATCTTAAATTGTGCTTATGTTTATCTCATTTCAAACTCGATACGTCACTTGGTATTTGCTTTGTCTCATGTGTGTAGGTACATCTTTTGATAAATCCCATGTTGCACACCCTCATGAGAAAATCGTGAAGATTCCTGAAGAATTGAAGAACAAACGATGCAGCCTTAGTCATATGTACCTCTTTCAGTTTTGGGTTCATGGAAGGGTAGATTTTTATAGGCATTGTTCATACTTGATAATTCGGATTTTTTTGTGTTTGTTCCGGCATAGACATAGGGGGAGATTTGTAAGGACAATTTGTCCATCTTTATGTATATGTTATGTCATACGCCGTTACAAGATTGATGGTTGAAAAGATCACATCGTCATCAATGAAATCCGATATCCGAAGATCAAAAGAAGAATGAATTTGGGAATCAGACCTAACCGGACCGATCCGGCCCAGATAAAAGAACCGATCCGGTTCATCCGGACCGATCCGCCCAAAGGGACCGGACCGATCCGCCTGCTGTGTTGAGACCAGTACACCCCGGATCCATAACGAACCGATGACACCAAAATGCCGAACCGATCCGATGCCAACCGGATGGATCCTTCTTCAGAAAAAGAACCGATCCGAGTTCACCGGACCGATCCGCCTAAAGGACCGGACCGATCCGACGAGGATAAACTCTGCCAGATCGTGGCCAGATTTTCTAGGGCAAAGAGTTCCTTATTTAATCCACGATCAGAGGTTGTTTTTAATAGAGACTTACACACGATTTTCTGAGTTCCATAACTCTTAAGTCTTCATGGTATTTGAGTCCATTGATTCATACCCTTGATTCACACAAATTCCATACATTTGTGAGTCACTTTTGGTAACCCTAGAACACCATTGATGTTGTTCAACCCTTTGTGAAGTGGACCGCTTCTTCCTCTTCATTGCAGCCCTACTGGAAAGGGTTTCTTCCAGCCGCGACTACAGAATCCGATACCCGAGGGTAATTCTTAGTCAACCTGTATTTCATTGTAATCAGATTGTAAACCGTCTTTTACAAATTATAGTGATATACAAATGGTTTTGCCCCTGTGGGGGATTTTTCCTTAAACTTTGTGTGTTGAATATTTATTGCATGATTTCATATTGTTTCAATCACACCTAGTTGCATGCTTAGGGTTAATTTGGGTTAAAAATGGTATTTATTATATTATTTCTTAATTGAACGCAAGCGCCAACTCTTTCACTGTAGCTCCAAGACAACTGGAATGGAATATGTAAACACGGGTGTCCATGCGGAAGAGCACCTGTAACGGCAAAGAGTATGCAGAAACAAAGAAATATAGATACGGGTCAGGACCCGATTTGATATGATTACGATGTGACTAAAAATGCATAACAGTTAAGTGCGCAATTCTCTCGCAGGTAACAATAATATTTCTCACCTCTCGATCTAGCAGCATCCTAGCGCAATATCGTGAGATGTTTTAGTTAACCCTAAGTACTAAGACTAACTTCTCCCCAGTCTCAACACTATGCCCTATTCGTGCGTGCAGTGTCTCGCAAAGCGAAATCCAAACAAGGAACCCCCCCGATACACTACTACTTAGGCAAGGTTGATCGTTGAGATCCATTAGACCCAAGCACGAAATAATCAATAAATACATGTGTGTGCATAAGTGTGGGAGGTCACATCTACAGCTACACAAAGAAAATATAAAATAAAACCCATCCACCATCTAAAAGCAGAATTCCTAATTCTTTCTTGAGGAATATATATATAAATGGTACAACATTTTATCAAATGTCTACCACTTCAATCTCATAACTCTTTATGTACCATTCCTATTTGTTTCTTAGGAACATACATAAATGGTACAACATTTTATCAAATGTTTACCAATTAATCTCATTTACACAATTTCTTTACCAATTTTATTTCCTTTCTTCCATCCAGGAAGAATACATTTTTAAAGCAAGTTTTATTAACATAAAAATGCTTTAACCTTTTTCATAAAATCCCACTTCCCTTCTTCCATCCAGGAAGTGCAAATCAAAAGTCATTTTTATTAGCATAAAAATACTTTTTGTACCATATATCCCATTTCCCTTCTTCCATCCAGGAAATGTAATTAAAGCCAATTCATTATCATGAATTGCTTTAATAATCTAAGACCGCCTATCCGGGTTTCCCCACTGGACGCGCCCCTAAATGGCTATCATCTTCCAGGGCCTATCCATACAAGACAACCTGGGAACCTACCAACGTCGGGAAGCGTCCATATTACCTGCGGGAAAGTCAAGACCACACCCAGAATCTCCTAACCAGCGCAGTATAACAAATGCCCATATGGCCTAGGGACTATATCCACCCTATGTTCATTAGTCAGGGGGCTTCACCACACGTGCGCAACTTCCCTTATGATAGCGATTTAGGGAGGTGTGTAACCATAAGTTAACACTTATGAAAATCATTACTTTTTCCTTTTGAAAACTTCCACTTTTACATTCTCAAAATCATTTGTACTTACTCGTTAGTACCACATATTATTATATGTTTTTCTTATTCTTAGAGTCATATTTATTATTAATAGCTAAGACCCGAAGTACCATAATCCTCAAACTAGTCTCCAAGAGTTCATAAAATTTCATAAACCCTCAAAGTAAGCCTCCTTCAAGGAGTATCTCCCAAGAGTCTCAACCTTAATATTTATCTTCCAATTTATCTTTAGGTTAACCTCCTATATCGTTCGGACATTAACCTATACAAACTAACCCTCGGGTAACCCAAATATCCATTCTTAACCTAGGACATTTGTCTACCCAATACAACCCTCTAGGACTCACCATTACTTCCCAAAGGAAGGTTCCTAAACATCGAACCTAAGAGAAAAAGGCTAAAACAAAACTAGAAAAATCTCACCTTTTCAGAAGGGGTCGATCGATCGACCCCTGGCCGTCGATCGATCGAAGGCTTCGATCGATCGATCCCCCAGGCTCGATCGATCGATCCTAGCGGACAGCTTCTTCTCCGAGAAGCTGTTTCGGCCATTAACGAGCCATCCAAGCTTCTACCCGCTATTTCACCAACCACAACAACAAATACTACTATAAAATCATTTCTACATATCAAATAATTAATTATTTCTCTTCAAATCAAATTAAAACATAAGATTTAGGATTAAACACCCAAAATCAACCAAAACCCATTTATGGTTTAGTCCTCCCAAAACTTAACTACACATGCATATTTATCACATTAAATCAATATCTAGCACGTAAGAAACTTGCCTCGAGGTTCGTAGTCTCGGAACACCTCCGGTAGCGACGGATTTCGGCCCAAATCTTCCTTTCTCCCTCTTTCTCCCAACTCTCTCTTCTCTCTCTCTCTCCTTTGGCTTCTCTCACACAAATGAAGAAAAAGAAAGGGGGTGGGGGATTTATACGGGTCTCAAAACATAAACCCCCACTCCTAATTGCTAATACACCACTAAAATGACTCGTAACCACTAAATTGAGTCATAACCCCTTAAAAATGCCCGAATCTAAAAAACTACAACTGGGCACTTATATCGACTATCTCGACTATTCTAAAAACAACCGCACCCCCTATTTTGGCATTCGGGAAAGTGTGAACTAATTTGTGTTCCAGTTTCCTTTTAATTCATTAATTTTACCCAATTTTATTTCTGAGTCATAACCGTCGTTTTTCATATAACGACGCAATAATACACAATATAATGCCATTTACCTTCTCATGACGGTAAATAGACAAAACATAGTAAATATTAACCTATGAATATAATATCGAGTTATTTTTGGATTATGTATTAACTGTATCTTTGAACATCAACAATATGTTTATTGGTCTTGTTAATTACACTTACGCCCACTGAACTTTTAGTCTCTCGTATACTACCTCCCTCCTACTTTAAGTTTCTTTAGATAACCTAGAACTTCAAACACAACTACAAATAACTACCTACCGCCTAGCACCGTTGTTTCTTTACAGGAAAGTTAGATCATGCACGCTGCACATGATCACTATTGAGGGTATGTTGTCCAAACATCACTTAAGACTCTAAATAATTGAAAATTCCTTTATAATTCGTTTAAAAATTATTTCCAAATGTGAAAACAAGACCAAACCATTGTAAAAGTTGATTTCCAATTTTAGAAAGACATACTTCTAATTAAAAAATAAAAATGCATGTTTCTAGTTAAAAAGATAAAAAAAAAATTCTTTCTGTAATAAAGAAAGCTTATATCCAATTAAAATAACCATAATTGCTATCAGCCCTATTATGTTTTTACAATTTTCTATTTAAAAAATAATTGAAAATTGATAATAAGATTTTAAAAACATTTAACATAATAATTGCGACTTTAAATTAAAAGGAAGAATAAAAATATAATAACAAAGTAGATTAAATAAAATATTTGGCCCCAAACTATCATGCTTAGTCCATAATGGCACCTCAACTATGAAAAATGACCATTTATCCCCTAAGCTTTGACAACCGTCTAACGGGGACCTTCCGTTAATTTTGACAGTTAATTCTGCCAAGAAATGGTATTGTACGATGCATGTGGCTATTTTATGGATAAAGTGGAGTTTTGGCTTTTAATATTTTTTAATTTTAAAAGAAAAACAAAATAAAAAAATTATAAAACGCTGAACTCGCCACAAAACCTCAATCCCCTGCTCTCGCCCTCCCCATCCAAATAAGGAAACATTTTACATATATATAATATTGCACCTTTCTCATGACAAATTAAGAACCCAATCAAAACTATAAATAATGTTCTTCAATTCATAACAACATGGGAAGTTCCATGTATGTATGTATAAGTACCCATGTATTGATCCCCATACGTATTTTTTTGCGGGAGCCCCCATATGGATCCTCATACGTAATTTTTTAAATGAAATAAAAAAAAAATCTTTTTGACTTTAAAGGTTTCAGGAACTCCTAAAAAGTATAACTTGAAATATTTTTTTACCCACAGATCCACATAGTCCGTATACAATGATTTAGTCCGTGTGAAAATGCGTGTCAAACCATGTTTAAAGGGAATATTGCCCCTTTTTCCTAACAAATTAAGAACCAAGTACAAACATTAAACACTGTTCTTCACATTATTCCAAACCATTGGAAGCTAACTTATAATGGAAGAAAAATTATTAAGATAGTCAAACATATATATATATCCTCTCCATTGAATTCTCAAGTGCAAAAAGCCGTTAGGGTTAATAATGATTTTGCTGCAAGAGTAAATCAAAAGGATGGGAAGTCTTCTACTACAATTTTGGAAGCAGGGGAGATAAGTGAACGAATTGAAAAATTATCCCATGTGGCGGAAGTTCCTAATATGGATGCTGACGAATATATTGGAGATAATGTTGGAATAGAATATCAAGTTTTGGAAAGGTGTTCAACTCCCTTGATATCGGAAAAATTGAATTACCAAGGTGTCGGCCCTCAGGAATTGAGTCAATTCGGGTGAAAATATAAATCATTCTACGGTGGATATTCTCATATCTAATAAACATAATTTTAGTAATGAAGATCGCGTAAAAAGTAAACAAAGGTCTTCTGCCTCTCGATCAAGATCTCATAAATTTTCGTAGTTGCGTGTCATCTTTCTATCACCGTAATTGGAATTTTTATAAATTGCCATCCCTTTGTGTTTTTTATTTAACTTTTAATCTTCCATTAATTCATATAAGAACTTCCAAAATCGAATCAAAAATTGCCTGAACCATAACTGTGTTGATTATTGTAAGAGAATATTGGTCCGATGCCATGCATACGAGTGTACTTAGGTATTACGATTTTCTTAAAAAAGTAAAAGACAAAAACTAATAACAACATAAACACTTTTTTAAAATTTGGAAATAATAGGAAAAGGTTTTTAAGACCTGGAAATTACAATAACAATAATTTAGAAATTTCTAAAAAACGCTTAATAATCTGAAACATCACGTTTGAATAAAATTGTGGGACCTTAAAAAATTTGAATAATCTTGAAAACTGCAAAAAATATGGAAATGTTTGAAAATATATTTAAAATGTTTGAATAATATAAAAAGTTTCAAAAATTAGGAAAATAAAAGATACTGACATCCACCGAAAAATAAAAAAAATATTCTGCAGACAGTAGGATATTCGAAAAATACTAATAGTATTGGCAAAACTTTTCAAATTTATGAAAATAATTATAAAATCATTCAAAAATTTTGATTAACACTTAAAAAGCTTGTTTAAAACATGAAGAGGTCTTTTGTAAAGATATATATTCCATTCTGAAACCCACATGCGTGTGGTCCCCATACTAGCAAATAAAATGACTAGAAATGGAATCAATCCTTTATTTCATCCATTACCAATATAAGATCTACTTTGTGAAATTTGAAAACTAATCTCTATCCAATGAAAAAATATTACCAATTCAAGGTAGCATCCTTGAATGGGACCCAACACCTTAACAATTTTGACAAAACGAAAATGTCCATTTCCCATGCATAGATATGAGAAATTGGTACCAATCAAAATTGATTGCATCCATGATTCACGTAACATGCCAACAACGGATTTTGTATCTTGAAGTACATGGCAAATGACATCATATTTAGCGTTTTAAATCAAGATATGCTACAGTAGATAATTACTTCACCAGGTAAACTTTTATTTTATGGCCATAACACCCCCCCCCCCCCCCCCCCCTCCCCTGCCTCCTTAACTACCAACACTGTTTTCAATAACACCAATACCATAGCGGTGTTAAATTTTTCGTACCAAAATTGAGAAGGTACCATGCACATGAGGACATTATGAAATTACCAAAAAAAATATTAAAAACTAATGAACAAAATCTAATAAGAACGTAATAATTTCTTAAAAATTTGGAAATAGCATAGAAATAATTAAATACACCTGGATATTACAAAAACACTAATTTAGTAACCATAAAACACATTTCAAACTCTGACAAACAAAGTTTGAATAAAATATAAAAATCTGAAAAAATCTGAAAAATATTGACAAAGACTTAAAAGATACATAAATATTGATGACATATTTAATTTTTTTCGATAATATAAAAAATGCACATGGGGAACCATGATCATATGGAGATTTTGTTTACGGAACTAAAACCAGATTCTCTCGCTTCCATATCAACAACGACAACCACATGTCCTTCTTCCTTATCGTCTCACGTGTGAATGTGAAGCAACTGGGGGAATATATCTTGTTCTCATTAATTAATTTATAATCTAAGTTATATATGTAATGGTTCAATATATTAAATTTTAACAATAATTCCTACATGATCTGTCATAAAAAAATATATAAAATATTAATTGGCGATGCTGGTAAAACTAAAAATAAATCGAATCGTTAGTACTTTTTTAACATCATTAAGACCCGTATCCTAAATGCTTACTCAGCAAGTCAAATACCTACAACACCACCTTTTTTAAATGTACCACCAAAGAATTTAATGCGTTCTCAAACATTTGCCAACCAATATGCTAACCTTATTGACAATTTAGAGTAGTTTGGATGATAGTCCACACAAATTGTCTTTTAATCTGTTTCTTTTACTATTATTGTAAATTTATTTTATTAACTTCTGAAAAGTCTTGGAACTTATGATATTGTTTCACATTTATTTATTTTTATTCTTGTTTCTTCTTTTTCAAAATAAAGTGAAGTAATCATTATACACCCATATAAAAATATGAAGATATCATAATATTTGGATCGTAGATATTTAATAGTTGCATTAATATTGCATACCCACTTGTTACACTGAGGTGAGGAAACAACATGAGTGTCAAAGACTTCGAAGTCTATTAAAACTTCTTATTTAATTGAGGCTACCACTTATTTAGTTATTTAGATTTACCATTCCATATGGAAACTTAACATAAGTACTAGATATTGCCAGTAAGTGCAGTGTTGTGAAATCCTTAGATATCTCCAACCATAGATCGTCTGTTACCCTTAAGATTGCCAGCTCTGAGACGACTCTTGTCAGATCCTTTGATATCTCTAACCACAGATTGTCCCTTCATCTTACGATTTCCAGCTTTAAAACGAGTATCTTCAACCTCATCTTCCCCATCACTCTCGTCAGAATCGTCTCTATTAGGCTTATAACTGTTATACCTTGGATTTCCACCACATATACTAGGCTGATAACGATATTTCTGTGTGGGGTACTGGGTATTGGACCTCTCAGGATGCTTATCAAGCAGCCAGTTTGAAACACCTCGAGTGACTCCATGCACCACAGCATCCAAAGGGCCCAGAGGAAAGGTAAGAGTATCAGCCAGCCTGTGTGCTCTATCGAAGGTGTCTTCAATGGTATCCGTTATCAATTCTTTATGTTGACGGCTCGCCATTGTTTCCTTTTTTTCTTGATGATACAAAACCTAGATATGTTTATGCATGCATGGAAAGGTTCAAAATATATCTATATAGAGAGAGAGATATGGAGAGTGGTGGCTTTAAATGATAGATTAAGAGGAATATTACATCTGCGTGAATTAAAAGCATTTTCTTATGGAATATGTACCCTGTTATCTTTTAATTTAGATTGAGTCCTCTACATATGAAATGAAGTGTTTTTTTCCCAGATTATCCATTAACAATTGACTTTAACCTATGAATATAATATCGAGTTATTTTTGGATTATGTATTAACTGTATCTTTGAACATCAACAATATGTTTATTGGTCTTGTTAATTACACTTACGCCCACTGAACTTTTACTCTCTCGTATACTACCTCCCTCCTACTTTAAGTTTCTTTAGATAACCTAGAACTTCAAACACGACTACAAATAACTACCTACCGCCTAGCACCGTTGTTTCTTTACAGGAAAGTTAGATCATGCGCGCTGCACATGATCACTATTGAGGGTATGTTGTCCAAACATTACTTAAGACTCTAAATAATTGAAAATTCCTTTATAATTCGTTTAAAAATTGTTTCCAAATGTGAAAACAAGACCAAACCATTGTAAAAGTTGATTTCCAATTTTAGAAAGACATACTTCTAATTAAAAAATAAAAATGCATGTTTCTAGTTAAAAAGATAAAAAAAATATCTTTCAGTAATAAAGAAAGCTTATATCCAATTAAAATAACCATAATTGCTATCAGCCCTATTATGTTTTAACAATTTTCTATTTAAAAAATAATTGAAAATTGATAATAAGATTTGAAAAACATTTAACATAATAATTGCGACTTTAAATTAAAAGGAAGAATAAAAATATAATAAGAAAGTAGATTAAATAAAATATTTGACCCCAAACAATCATGCTTAGTCCATAATGGCACCTCAACTATGAAAAATGACCATTTATCCCCTAAGCTTTGACAACCGTCTAAAGAGGACCTTCCGTTAATTTTGACAGTTAATTCTGCCAAGAAATGGTATTGTACGATGCATGTGGCTATTTTATGGATAAAGTGGAGTTTTGGCTTTTAATATTTTTTAATTTTAAAAGAAAAACAAAATAAAAAAATTATAAAACGCTGAACTCGCCACAAAACCTCAATCTCCTGCTCTCGCCCTCCCCATCCAAATAAGGAAACATTTTACATATATATAATATTGCACCTTTCTCATGACAAATTAAGAACCCAATCAAAACTATAAATAATGTTCTTCAATTCATAACTGCATGGGAGGTTCCATGTATTTATGTATAAGGACCCATGTATTGATCCCCATACGTATTTTTTTGCGGGAGCCCCCATATGGATCCTCATACGTAATTTTTTAAATGAAATAAAAACAAAATCTTTTTGACTTTAAAGGTTTCAGGAACTCCTAAAAAGTATAACTTGAAATATTTTTTTACCCACAGATCCACATAGTCCGTATACAATGATTTAGTCCGTGTGAAAATGCTTGTCAAACCATGTTTAAAGGGAATATTGCCCCTTTTTCCTAACAAATTAAGAACCAAGTACAAACATTAAACACTGTTCTTCACATTATTCCAAACCATTGGAAGCTAACTTTTAATGGAAAAAAAATTATTAAGATAGTCAAACATATATATATATCCTCTCCATTGAATTCTCAAGTGCAAAAAGCCATTATGGTTAATAATGATTCTGCTGCAAGAGTAAATAAAAAGGATGGGAAGTCTTCTACTACAATTTTGGAAGCAGGGGAGATAAGTGAACGAATTGAAAAATTATCCCATGTGGCGGAAGTTCCTAATATGGATGCTGACGAATATATTGGAGATAATGTTGGAATAGAATATCAAGTTTTGGAAAGGTGTTCAACTCCCTTCATATCGGAAAAATTGAATTACCAAGGTGTTGGCCCTCAGGAATTGGGTCAATTCGGGTGAAAATATAAATCATTCTACGGTGGATATTCTCATATCTAATAATGATAATTTTAATAATGAAGATCGCGTAAAAAGTAAACAAAGGTCTTCTGCCTCTCGATCAAGATCTCATAAATTTCCGTAGTTGCGTGTCATCTTTCTATCACCGTAATTGGAATTTTTATAAATTCCCATTCCTTTGTGTTTTTTATTTAACTTTTAATCTTCCATTAATTCATATAAGAACTTCCAAAATCGAATCAAAAATTGCCTGAACCATAACTGTGTTGATTATTGTAAGAGAATATTGGTCCGATGCCATGCATACGAGTGTACTTAGGTATTACGATTTTCTTAAAAAAGTAAAAGACAAAAACTAATAACAACATAAACACTTTTTTAAAATTTGGAAATAATAGGAAAAGGTTTTTAAGACCTGGAAATTACAATAACAATAATTTAGAAATTTCTAAAAAACGCTTAATAATCTGAAACATCACGTTTGAATAAAATTGTGGGACTTTAAAAAATTTGAATAATCTTGAAAACAGCAAAAAATATGGAAATGTTTGAAAATATATTTAAAATGTTTGAATAATATAAAAAGTTTCAAAAATTAGGAAAATAAAAGAAACTGACATACACCGAAAAATAAAAAAAATATTCTGCAGACAGTAGGATATTCGAAAAATACTAATAGTATTGGCAAAACTTTTCAAATTTATGAAAATAATTATAAAATCATTCAAACATTTTGATTAACACTTAAAAAGCTTGTTTAAAACATGAAGAGGTCTTTTGTAAAGATATATATTCCATTCTGAAACCCACATGCGTGTGGTCCCCATACTAGCAAATAAAATGACTAGAAATGGAATCAATCCTTTATTTCATCCTTTACCAATATAAGATCAACTTTGTGAAATTTGAAAACTAATCTCTATCCAATGAAAAAATATTACCAATTCAAGGTAGCATCCTTGAATGGGACCCAACACCTTAACAATTTTGACAAAACGAAAATGTCCATTTCCCATGCATAGATATGAGAAATTGGTACCAATCAAAATTGATTGCATCCATGATTCACGTAACATGCCAACAACGGATTTTGTATCTTGAAGTACATGGCAAATGACATCATATTTAGCGTTTTAAATCAAGATATGCTACAGTAGATAATTACTTCACCAGCTAAACTTTTATTTTATGGACATAACACCCCCCCCCCCCCCCCCCCCCCTCCCCTCCCCTCCCTCCTTAACTACCAAAACTGTTTTCAATAACACCAATACCATAGTGGCGTTAAATTTTTCGTACCAAAATTGAGAAGGTACCATGCACATGAGGACATTATGAAATTACCAAAAAAAATATTAAAAACTAATGAACAAAATCTAATAAGAACGTAATAACTTCTTAAAAATTTGGAAATAGCATAGAAATAATTAAATAAACCTGGATATTACAAAAACACTAATTTAGTAACCATAAAACACATTTCAAACTCTGACAAGCAAAGTTTGAATAAAATATAAAAATCTGAAAAAATCCGAAAAATATTGACAAAGACTTAAAAGATACATAAATATTGATGACATATTTAATTTTTTTCGATAATATAAAAAATGCACATGGGGAACCATGATCATATGGAGATTTTGTTTACGGAACTAAAACCAGATTCTCTCGCTTCCATATCAACAACGACAACCACATGTCATTCTTCCTTATCGTGTCACGTGTGAATGTGAAGCAACTGGGGGAATATATCTTGTTCTCATTAATTAATTTATAATCTAAGTTATTTATGTAATGGTTCAATATATTAAATTTTAACAATAATTCCTACATGATCTGTCATAAAAAAATATATTAAATATTAATTGGCGATGCTGGTAAAACTAAAAATAAATCGAATCGTTTGTACTGTTTTAACATCATTAAGACTCGTATCCTAAATGCTTACTCAGCAAGTCAAATACCTACAACACCACCTTTTTTAAATGTACCACCAAAGAATTTAATGCGTTCTCAAACATTTGCCAATCAATATGCTAACCTTATTGACAATTTAGAGTAGTTTGGATGATAGTCCACACAAATTGGCTTTTAATCTGTTTCTTTTACTATTATTGTAAATTTATTTTATTAACTTCTGAAAAGTCTTGGAACTTTTGATATTGTTTCACATTTATTTATTTTTATTCTTGTTTCTTCTTTTTCAAAATAAAGTGAAGTAATCATTATACACCCATATAAAAATATGAAGATATCATAATATTTGGATCGTAGATATTTAATAGTTGCATTAATATTGCATACCCACTTGTTACACTGAGGTGAGGAAACAACATGAGTGTTAAAGACTTCGAAGTCTGTTAAAACTTTTTATTTAATTGAGGCTACCACTTATTTAGTTATTTAGATTTACCATTCCATGTGGCAACTTAACATAAGGACTAGATATTGCCAGTAAGAGCAGTGTTGTGAAATCCTTAGATATCTCCAACCATAGATCGTCTGTTACCCTTAAGATTGCCAGCTCTGAGACGACTCTTGTCAGATCCTTTGATATCTCAAACCACTGATTGTCCCTTAATGTTACGATTGAATGAGTTATATATATTGACCCAAATATTATTTCATCACATGCTATTATAAATGCTCCGACAAAGAAATCAATACAAAGTCAAACATTATTTAAGCCTATTTTCCAACAATATACTTTTAAAAAATTTCTACTACTTTTCAAAAATATAGGAATTCATAATAATGTTTCCTACTAATTAATAAGTTTAATTTTGCCCTTTTTTGAAAATATTTTGTATAATAAATTCACGCAGAAAATAAAAAAGATAGCATGACACGCATAAGATTTACATCATAAATATTACGTAGTTGCATTAATATTATGTAACCACATGTTACAGATAGAGGTTAGTAAACCACATACATTTAATAGACCTAAAAGTCTATTAAAACCTCTTATTTAAGAGGCTAACAATTATTTATATATTTAGGTCAGCCATTCCATATGGCTACCCGATATAAGTACTAATAATAACTCTTATTAGTAGTATTTCTTCCATATTTTTTAGGCTGGCAATGATTTCTATTTGTGGGTGGCTGGGCGCTGGACCGGTCAGGATGCTTGTCAAGCAACCAGTTTGAAACCTCTCGAGTGACTCCATGGACCACAGCATCCAAAGGGCCTAGAGGAAATGTAAGAGTATTAGCCACTCTGTGTGATTTATCAAAGGTGTCTTCAATGGTATTCGTTATCATTTCTTTTTGTTGACGATTCGCCATTTTTTTCTTCTTTTTCTTATACAAGAGCTAGGTAAGTTTGTGCGTGAATGGGAATGTTCATAATATGTAAATTTAGAGTGAGACGAAGGCAGGGATCAAGAAGGATACAACATTTGCGTGAGTGAAAAGAAATTGTTTCATGGAATATGTATGATGTTATCTTTGAGTTTTGACTGAGACGTCTTCATATATAATCATGTTTTTAGGTTTTATCCATTAAGAATTGATTATGACGTGTGTACATATCATACCAGGTTCTCTTGAGGCTTATCCATTAACAGTATGCTTACCCATTAACTATGTCCCATGTTATGGATTGATAAAAATACTCACAACTAGATGAGTGCGCTTACTTTTTTTTCCAAAATAGAAATGTATACATTATTTGGTATTGAGATAATGTTTCAACTGTATACTTTGTATTCGTCACAAAATAGATGTTTTGTCAATGTTGTATTTCCTAAAAAAGGGGACATATTTGATACAGAATAGATTAAAATATGCCCCAAATATAATTATACGATGAATAGTTTTGTCAACGAAAATGATAAGAACATACACTGAAAGAATTTGTCCCAAAAATATTTTAATAATCTTTACTATAATTTGCGGGGAGGTGTTTGTGGTTAAATAGTAAAATAAGGTTTGCGAAAGAAATAGCAAAATATTTTTTTTTGATAAATAACTTGCACTAGTTTTATGTGATGAATAACATTAATTATTAATAGAAAAATCTTTTATGCGATGAATAATATGTGGTGCGTACGGAGTACCACTACATGGACCCTTTTTTCATACCCACTTTGGTACCCGCCTAATAAGACAAGGCTGATAAGGGTTTTACCTTGTACCCTAGCGGGACCCACAACAATAAAGTATAGCATTTTTATGCACCGGGTATGGGAAAAGGGTACCAAAGTGGGTCTGTGTAGCTTTATTCGTGCGTACGAGGATCTGGTGAAGGATTTTATTTTTCTCATATGAGATTTTATGTTTGAACACGCTCGTCGTGTGTTGCATTACATTATCCAAACACGTGGTGTAATGGGGCCATTGGGTAATGAGTAGAATTTTTTTTCATAACATGTTAAATATTAGATCATCCAATCCAAAACAAATTGGCTATGAGTGGAGGACCCCATGATCTTATATACTATAGTGCAAGACTTTAGTTACCCAATGCGTCAATTTATGTCTCAACAGTAAACAACCCAATAAGATATTCTTTAGTAGATTCTTAAACTATGATTTAGGGCTCTAACTGAAAAAATTGAAACATTGAGGTTCTAATTAAAATTGACAACTAAATTGAGTTCTTTTGTACATTTTCCATTATAGTAGAGCAACATGAAGACTTCCTCCAAGCTCACTTATCCTTATAATTAAATTAATTAATAAATAATCAATTATTAAATTAATTATTAAATTTTTATTATTCAATTATTATTTCGCATGTTAAAAAAATATAAAAATAATTATAAAACCATACGGGTACAATAACTTAGAAATAAAACTATGTAAAGAAATGCTACTCTGAACATTGATAAGATTTATATTCGAATAAAGTAATTGATTTTATTCAAAAGTCTTCCAATGTCATAAAGTATGACTCTGAAGTAACCAAAACTGGACAAGAGTAAAAACAAAATATATTAAAATTACCATTATGTGTGGACTAAAGTACACTAAAGTAAAAAAATTAAAGAATAAAGGATAGCTTAGACGAAAACAAAAGAAAAACATTTGAAAAATAGATTCCCATTTTTAAAAAGCATTACTTTGAATTAAAAAATAAAAACACATAATTCAAATAAAAAAAGATAAAAACACATCTTTCGAATAACAAACAAAAAATTATTTCCAATTAACAGGACCGTATTTCCAATCAGCCCTATCATGTTTTCAAAGTTTTCTGTTTAAAAAATAAGTTAAAATTGTTAATAAGATTTTAAAGAGATATAACCGAATGATTATGATTTTAAATTACGAAGGAAGAAAAATATTATATTGAAAAAATAGATTAAGTACAGTATTTGAGCCCTAAACGATAATCATTATTCCATACCGACACCTCGACTATGAAAAATGTCCATTTGTCCCCTCAACTATGACAACCGATTTAACGAGACCCTTCCATTAATTTTGACAGTTAAATATGCGAAAAATAGTCACGTATGATGCACATGGTTATTTTATGAGTAAAGTGGAATTTTGACTTTTAATATTTTTTAATAAAAAAAGAAAAAGAAAAGTAAAAAATAAAAACTGTCTTTTATAAACTCAACTTCCCACCCAACCCCAATCCCTAGCACTCCCCTTCCCCATCCACATTCAGTAGCCACCATCCACCAACCACTTAAGGAAGCATTTTACATATATATAATATTCCACCTTTCTCAAAACAAATTAAGTACCCAATCCAAACACTAAAGAGAGTTCTTAGTTTCATAACTCTCTCTCTCTCTCTCTCTCTCTCTCTCTCTCTCTCTCTCTTTATATATATATATATATATATATATATATATATATATATATATATATATTATGGGAGATTCCAGTATGGGAGCCTCCATATGGATCCCCATACGTAATTTTTTAATAGAAATAAAAAAAATATGTGTTTTTTAACTTTAAAGGTTTCAAGAACTCAAAAAAAGTATAACTAAAAAAAAAAAATTTACCCAATGATCCACATAGTCCTTATACAATGAATTAGTTCGTGTGAAAATCTAAGTCAAACCATGTGTAAATGGAATATTGCACCTTTTTCCTAACAAATTAAGAACCCAATACAAACTATAAACAACGTTCTTCACTTTATTCCAAACAAGTGGAAGCTAACATATAATGGAGGAAAAAAGTCTTAAGATTGTCCAACAAATATATATGTCTTCTCCATTCAATTCTCATGCAGTAATACTACACGTACGCTCATTTGGTACCCTTTAATAAGACAAGGCAACAAGCGGTTGTACTTGTTATCCTGACGGGACCCACAACAACAAGTACAACCTCTTGTTGCCTTGTCCTATTAGAGAGTACCAATGAGGGTACCAAATAAAAGTACACATAAGTTTATTCATTCTCATGTGGAAAAAACTGTTATGGTTAATAATGATTCAGCAACAAAAGCAAATCAAACGGATGAAAAGTCTTCTACTACAATTTTGGAAGCTGATGAGATAAGGGAACCGATTGAAAACTTATCCCATGTGGTGCTAGTTCCTAATATGGGTGCTGACGAATGTATTGGAGATAATGTTGGAACAAGATCTCAAGTGTTGGAAAAGTGTTCAACCCCCTTTAGATCGGGAAAAAATGAATTACCAAGGTGTTGGGCCTCTTGACTTGAATTGGCGCAAGAAGGGAATAACCCGGCAAAAAATTATTTGGGTAATTTTACCTCAAAAAATATAAATTATAGTAAAATTATAAATAATTCTTCGGGGGATTGTTTCATATATGATGATGATAATTCTAATGATGAAGATCGCGTAAAATATAGTCAAAGATCTTCTGCCTCCTGATCAAAATCTCGTAAATTTTCATAGTTGCATGTCATCTTTCTATCACCTTAAAGGGAATTTTTATAAATTCCCAAACCTTTGTGTTTCTTGTGTTACTTTTAATCTTTCGTCACTTCTTGTGAGAACTTCCAAAATCGCATAAAAAATCCCCTGAACATTAAAAGTGTTGATTATTTTAAGCGAATATGAGTCAGGTGCCATGCATATGAGTGTATTTTATATTACGATTCCTTTTTAAAAAAAATAAAACACAAAATCTAATAACAACATAAAAACATTTTAAACATTATGAAAAAAACGTTTAATAATCTGAAAACAATGTTTTAATAAAACCGTGACACTTTAAAAAATTTGAATAATCTTGAAAAAAGTAAAAAAATGGAAATAATAGAAAATATATTTAAAATGTTTGGATAATAAAAAAAGTTTCGAAAATTTGGAAAAAAAAAGAAACTGGCAGTCACCGATAAATGAAAAAATTCGCAAATAGAGAAAGATACTAATAATAGTAGCAAAAATTATAAAATTTATGAAAATAAGTATAATTTTTTAAAATTTTTGAATAAAACTTAAAAAACTAGTTTAAAGCATGACGAAGTCTTTCGAAAAAATATATCTTTCAAGTGTTTGAATAAAATTGAAAACAAATTAACAATTGGAAAAAAATGAAAAAGTTATAGCAAAACGGGAAAAAAATGAAAATTACGGAGAATACATAATACTTTTTTTTTTTTAATTTGGCAAACAATAGACACAGTAATTTGGAAGTTTTTCTAAAATCCAAATAATTATTTAAAAATATGTAGAAGGGTTTTCAAAAATTCAAAAAATATTATAAATATATTTAAAATGTTTGAATTATGTTATTTTGTTTATTTGGAGAGAATAAAACTTTATACGAGTTTTGTGTACCAGCTGCATAAGAGTATGAGCACAATGAAATAATATAAAACGTTATGCAATCTCATGTGGCATAACAATCGAGAATTGTACTTCAATCACTTTCTTGTGTCGAGACGTCAGTTTGTCTAAGTTATTTGTACCCATTTGTTATTTTAATGCCATAAGAGTTTGTATAGCATTTTGTTTAATTTCATTGTACTCATACTGTAATGGAGATGCTACATGAAACTTGGTGTAAAAATTTTGTGAGCATAATATTTTTCTTTTTTTTACAGGCCAATGTATGACCCCGAATGATCCGATCTTATTATTCACATTGTGAAATATATAGGTCTATTTTGTGATAGAAATAAGACATGTAAACTCTCACTTGTATTAGTACATGTTGATATTGTTGTTCATTTTACCACTATGTCTTTAGTATATTGTAGTTGTAAAATATGATCCGTGAATTTTTAACCCACTACGTACCCACCCACCAATACCCAAATTGCTTTTAAGTAATTACAAATCATAAAACAAAAATCCAAAGCACAAACACACTCATTACTTACCCCTATCCTCAGAAGCACTGCACACTATGCTCCTAACAAACTTTTAAAGCCAGTTTTTTACTATAATCCCTTGGATACCTTATATCACCAGAGTCAATACAAAAAATTCAACTTCATTAAATATCTCCCACAATCTTGGAGAAACATAACATTTTAAATTTAAAATTCAAGCACCTGCTTCGTATAGAATAGTTCATCCATGAAGGTTGGATTAACCAAAAATTTAAAATTCAAGCACCTGCAATGGAGAAGTGCAACATTAACCAACTGGTTGTACGTTATTAAGGTTGGTTTCCCCAGAAGGGCCTTCCTGATATGCCAGGCTGTTTCTGATAAAAATCGCTCCATCCTTAAGTTCTTGGTTCAAACATCCTCCTTTGCGAAATATGAGAGGGAAGTGAAATCCTCTTCGTACTCGAAAATAGTATGCCCCTCCTACTTAAATTCAGTGAACCTTGTACTCATCTCTGACTGCATGGCTAGGAAAAAGTATTTTCCCTAAAACCTCTCCCAAAACTGAACAATAGCGAGGTTGTCCCTCTCTGGAATTATCGTAACCGCCTCCAACCACTGAAGAGCAACCCCCACTAATCTGAACGAAGCTAGCATCAGATTCTGAATCGGTGTGCACTCAACCATCCATAAGTTCCCCTCAATATCCTTCTTCCATCTACTTGCCACCAATATATCAGAACCGCTTGCGAACTCTGGAAGGTGGCCCTTAACAAAGGCTTCCCTCGCCCTGTCCCGCATATAACCCTGTGCTTGAGCTGGTATAGCCGCTTGTTGTGGTTGTGGTGGCTGGTGAGGTACCTGCGGCGCTGGGAAGTAATGATGCATGGCTACCATAGCCGTAGAGACCACTTGAGATATAATAGTGGCTATCTTAGCGTTTGTAATCAACTGTGGGGCCTATGGATCTTGTGGGGCTTGTGGCAGCTACTGTGGCTACAGTTGAGCCTCATCCTCGTCAACTAATGGGACTACTCACCTTGGTCATTGCCTTTGGCTGTTTGCCATCGAAAAGCAAACAAGGTTCGAATTGGTACCAACATAAGAATACAATTAACCCTGAGTATAAGCTCCACATAATGAATGCAACACAGATTATAAGGACACTAAAACCGTTATCTGATACGAACTGCATGAGCCCCTATTTTCTCACATAAAGGCTGGCTAGACACGATATGCCGAATATAGGGCTTGCTTGTTAGTTAATACAATTCTTAGCACAAATGTAAATATAAATAATTATTTTGCTAGGCCCACATTCGAAATGCCAAAGAATAAATCCGTAATAACTAAATGGATACAAAACACCCCGAATTAAATAATATTATATCCAACCAGTATAATAGATATCTCAACCAACATCAAGTAAAGAAGTCTCGGGCTTCTGCCCTTACAAATGTTACAGATAAATAAATAACTACTGCAGATAAAGCACCTATGCTAGAATCGAAGAGTTTGAAAACGGAAGAGCAAGTGAGACTGCAAGACTTATATATCATAATCTAGTTATCTCTGTCTAGGAGCGCCTGGGGGGATTGTTTTTTTAATTTGGGTCAGAGCCCGAGGTGTGCAAGAATTAACTTAATTAATTTAAGATGCAATAATATAGTTGATGCAAAATAAATATTTCCCCTTCGTCACTCGCGTGCATTTAACACCTCAGTTATCATTCAAATGTGACATTAATCGCATCACAATACGACCTAAGTAATAATTATGACATTGGGTCAAGTTTATAACAATGGATTTATCTATAATTAAATATTTAAGTGTAACAACATCATTTAATTACCACCACATATATACCAGTCTCATCAGTTTCACATATAAGGTATAAACATCTATTATGCGTTATACGATCAAAATAAAAAAAATATCGAAACGAATCAGGGTGTTGAATTTCGTAAATTAAATCTTTTTTTCTAAATTGAGGCATTGAACATCGTTATTCTTATCCACACAGGCACGAACATGTTGACTTTGTTAATCGTCGCCAACGTCATATAGTCGAAATAGATCTTGCCTTAATGGGACATGCCTCCATCCCTAAAAAATATGGGATGTTTACTTTTGAAACTGCCACCTTTCTTATAGATCGCGTACCAACTCGTACTCTATCTAATCTCTCTCCCTTTCACCCTATTTTATCCCTTACATCGGACTATGAATTGTTAAAAAAAATTAGTATTTTTTGTGGATATAATATCGAGTTATTTTTGGATTATGTATTAACAATATCTTTGAATATCAACAATATGTTTATTGGTCCGGTTAATTACACTTACGCCCACAGAACTTTTACTCTCTCGTATACTACCTCCCTCCTACTTTAAGTTTCTTTAGATAACCTAGAACTTCAAACACGACTACAAATAACTACCTACCGCCTAGCACCGTTGTTTCTTTACAGGAAAGTTAGATCATGCGCGCTGCACATGATCACTATTGAGGGTATGTTGTCCAAACATTACTTAAGACTCTAAATAATTGAAAATTCCTTTATAATTCGTTTAAAAATTATTTCCAAATGTGAAAACAAGACCAAACCATTGTAAAAGTTGATTTCCAATTTTAGAAAGACATACTTCTAATTAAAAAATAAAAATGCATGTTTCTAGTTAAAAAGAAAAAAAAAAATATCTTTCAGTAATAAAGAAAGCTTATATCCAATTAAAATAACCATAATTGCTATCAGCCCTATTATGTTTTTACAATTTTCTATTTAAAAAATAATTGAAAATTGATAATAAGATTTTAAAAACATTTAACATAATAATTACGACTTTAAATTAAAAGGAAGAATAAAAATATAATGAAAAAGTAGATAAAATAAAATATTTGACCCCAAACTATCATGATTAGTCCATAATGGCACCTCAACTATGAAAAATGACCATTTATCCTCTAAGCTTTGACAACCATTTAACGAGGACCTTCCGTTAATTTTGAAAGTTAATTCTGCTAAAAAATTGTCATGTACGATGCATGTGGCTATTTTATGGATAAAGTGGAGTTTTGGCTTTTAATATTTTTTAATTATAAAAGAAAAAAAAATAAAAAAAATTTGAAACCCTGAACTCGCCACACAGCCCCAATCCCCTGATCTCGACCTCCCCATCCAAATAAGGAATCATTTTAGATCTATATAATATTGCACCTTTCTGATGACAAATTAAGAACCCATTCAAAACTATAAACAATGTTCTTCAATTCATAACTACATGGGAGGTACACTGTATGTATGTATAAGTACCCATGTTTTGATTCCCATACGTAATTTTGGGCGGGAGCCTCCATATGGATCTTCATACGTAATTTTTTAAATGAAATAAAAAAAAATTCTTTTTCAATTTATGGTTTTTAAGAACTCCTAAAAAGTATAACTCATAAATATTTTTGTACCCACAGATCCACATAGTCCGTATACAATGATTTAGTCCGGGTGAAAATGCTTGTCAAACCATGTTTAAAGGGAATATTTCCCCTTTTTCCTAACAAATTAAGAACCAAGTACAAACTTTAAAAACTGTTCTTCACTTTATTCCAAACCATTGGACGCTAACATATAATGGAAGAAAAATTATTAAGATAGTCGAACAAATATATATATATCCTCTCCATTGAATTCTCATGTGGAAAAATCGGTTATGGTTAATAATGATTCTGCAGCAACGGTAAATCAAAAGGATGGGAAGTCTTCTACTACAACTTTGGAAGCCGATGAGATAATTGAACGAGTTGAAAAATTATCCCATGTGGAAAAAGTTCCTAATATCTTGGAGATAATGTTGGAACAGAATATCAATTTTTGGAAAAGTGGTCAACTCCCTAGATATCAAGAAAATTGAATTACCAAGTTGTCGGCCCTCTTGAATTGGCGCTTGAAGGGAATAAACCGGGAAAAAATTATTTGGGTAATTATACCTCAAAAAATATCAATTCTAGTAAAAATGTAAATCATTCTTCGGGGGATATTCTCATATCTCATAATGATAATTCTAGAGATGAAGATCGCGTAAAAAATAATCAAAGGTCTTCTGTCTCTCGATCAAGATCTCATAAATTTTCGTAGTTGCGTGTCATCTTTCTATCATCGTAATTGGATTTTTTTATAAATTAACATCCCTTTTAGTTTTTTATTTAACTTTTAATCTTCCATTACTTCTTATAAGAACTACCTAAATAAAATAAAAAATTGTCTGAACCATAACAATGTTGATTATTTTAAGAGAATATAGGTTCGGTGCCATGCATATGAGTGTACTTAGGTATTACGATTTTCTTAAAAAAGTAATAGACAAAAACTAATAACAGCATAAAAACTTTTTTAAAATTTGGAAATAATAGGAAAATATTTGTAAAACCTGGAAATTACAATAACAATAATTTAGAAATTTCTAAAAAACGTTTAATAATCTGAAACATCACGTTTGAATAAAATTGTGGGACCTTAAAAAATTTGAATAATCTTGAAAACTGCAAAAAATATGGAAATGTTTGAAAATAAATTTAAAATGTTTGAATAATATAAAAAGTTTCAAAAATTAGGAAAATAAAAGAAACTGATATACACCGAAAAATAAAAAAAATATTCTGCAGACAGTAGGATATTCGAAAAATAATAATTGTATTGGCAAAACTTTTCAAATTTATGAAAATAATTATAAAATCATTCAAAAATTTTGATTAACACTTAAAAAGCTTGTTTAAAACATGAAGAGGTCTTTTGTAAAGATATATATTCCATTCTGAAACCCACATGCGTATGGTCCCCATACTAGCAAATAAAATGACTAGAAATGGAATCAATCCTTTATTTCATCCATTACCAATATAAGATCTACTTTGTGAAATTTGAAAACTAATCTCTATCCAATGAAAAAATATTACCAATTCAAGGTAGCATCCTTGAATGGGACCCAACACCTTAACAATTTTGACAAAACGAAAATGTCCATTTCCCATGCATAGATATGAGAAATTGGTACCAATCAAAATTGATTGCATCCATGATTCACGTAACATGCCAACAACGGATTTTGTATCTTGAAGTACATGGCAAATGACATCATATTTAGCGTTTTAAATCAAGATATGCTACAGAAGATAATTACTTCACCAGCTAAACTTTTATTTTATGGCCATAACACCCCCTCCCCCCCCCCCCCCCCCCCCCCCCCTCCCCTGCCTCCTTAACTACCAACACTGTTTTCAATAACACCAATACCATAGTGGTGTTAAATTTTTCGTACCAAAATTGAGAAGTTACCATGCACATGAGGACATTATGAAATTACCAAAAAAAATATTAAAAACTAATGAACAAAATCTAATAAGAACGTAATAACTTCTTAAAAATTTGGAAATAGCATAGAAATAATTAAATAAACCTGGATATTACAAAAACACTAATTTAGTAACCATAAAACACATTTCAAACTCTGACAAACAAAAGTTTGAATAAAATATAAAAATCTGAAAAATATTGACAAAGACTTAAAAGATACATAAATATTGATGACATATTTAATTTTTTTCGATAATATAAAAAATGCACATGGGGAACCATGATCATATGGAGATTTTTTTTACGGAACTAAAAGCAGATTCTCTCGCTTCCATATCAACAACGACAACCACATGTCCTTCTTCCTTATCGTCTCACGTGTGAATGTGAAGCAACTGGGGGAATATATCTTGTTCTCATTAATTAATATATAATCTAAGTTATTTATGTAATGGTTCAATATATTAAATTTTAACAATAATTCCTACATGATCTGTCATAAAAAAATATATAAAATATTAATTGGCGATGCTGGTAAAACTAAAAATAAATCGAATCGTTAGTACTGTTTTAACATCATTAAGACCCGTATCCTAAATGCTTACTCAGCAAGTCAAATACCTACAACACCACCTTTTTTAAATGTACCACCAAAGAATTTAATGCGTTCTCAAACATTTGCCAACCAATATGCTAACCTTATTGACAATTTAGAGTAGTTTGGATGATAGTCCACACAAATTGTCTTTTAATCTGTTTCTTTTACTATTATTGTAAATTTATTTTATTAACTTCTGAAAAGTCTTGGAACTTATGATGTTGTTTCACATTTATTTATTTTTATTCCTGTTTCTTCTTTTTCAAAATAAAGTGAAGTAATCATTATACACCCATATAAAAATATGAAGATATCATAATATTTGGATCGTAGATATTTAATAGTTGCATTAATATTGCATACCCACTTGTTACACTGAGGTGAGGAAACAACATGAGTGTCAAAGACTTCGAAGTCTATTAAAACTTCTTATTTAATTGAGGCTACCACTTATTTAGTTATTTAGATTTACCATTCCATATGGCAACTTAACATAAGTACTAGATATTGCCAGTAAGTGCAGTGTTGTGAAATCCTTATATATCTCCAACCATAGATCTTCTGTTACCCTTAAGATTGCCAGCTCTGAGACGACTCTTGTCAGATCCTTTGATATCTCTAACCACAGATTGTCCCTTAATCTTACGATTTCCAGCTTTAAAACGAGTATCTTCAACCTCATCTTCCCCATCACTCTCGTCAGAATCGTCTCTATTAGGCTGATAACTGTTATACCTTGTATTTCCACCACATATACTAGGCTGATAACGATATTTCTGTGTGGGGTACTGGGTATTGGACCTCTTAGGATGCTTATCAAGCAGCCAGTTTGAAACACCTCGAGTGACTCCATGCACCACAGCATCCAAAGGGCCCAGAGGAAAGGTAAGAGTATCAGCCAGCCTGTGTGCTCTATCGAAGGTGTCTTCAATGGTATCCGTTATCAATTCTTTATGTTGACGGCTCGCCATTGTTTCCTTTTTTTCTTGATGATACAAAAGCTAGATATGTTTATGCATGCATGGAAAGGTTCAAAATATATCTATATATAGAGAGAGATATGGAGAGTGGTGGCTTTAAATGATAGATTAAGAGGAATATTACATCTGCGTGAATTAAAAGCATTTTCTTACGGAATATGTACCCTGTTATCTTTTAATTTAGATTGAGTCCTCTACATATTAAATGAAGTGTTTTTTTCCTGGATTATCCATTAACAATTGACTTTAACCTATGAATATAATATCGAGTTATTTTTGGATTATGTATTAACAGTATCTTTGAACATCAACAATATGTTTATTGGTCTTGTTAATTACACTTACGCCCACTGAACTTTTACTCTCTCGTATACTACCTCCCTCCTACTTTAAGTTTCTTTAGATAACCTAGAACTTCAAACACGACTACAAATAACTACCTACCGCCTAGCACCGTTGTTTCTTTACAGGAAAGTTAGATCATGCGCGCTGCACATGATCACTATTGAGGGTATGTTGTCCAAACATTACTTAAGACTCTAAAAAATTGCAAATTCCTTTATAATTCGTTTAAAAATTATTTCCAAATGTGAAAACAAGACCAAACCATTGTAAAAGTTGATTTCCAATTTTAGAAAGACATACTTCTAATTAAAAAATAAAAATGCATGTTTCTAGATAAAAAGATAAAAAAAAATATCTTTCAGTAATAAAGAAAGCTTATATCCAATTAAAATAACCATAATTGCTATCAGCCCTATTATGTTTTAACAATTTTCTATTTAAAAAATAATTGAAAATTGATAATAAGATATTAAAAACATTTAACATAATAATTGCAACTTTAAATTAAAAGGAAGAATAAAAATATAATAAGAAAGTAGATTAAATAAAATATTTGACCCCAAACAATCATGCTTAGTCCATAATGGCACCTCAACTATGAAAAATGACCATTTATCCCCTAAGCTTTGACAACCGTCTAACGAGGACCTTCCGTTAATTTTGACAGTTAATTCTACCAAGAAATGGTATTGTACGATGCATGTGGCTATTTTATGGATAAAGTGGAGTTTTGGCTTTTAATATTTTTTAATTTTAAAAGAAAAACAAAATAAAAAAAATTATAAAACGCTGAACTCGCCACAAAACCTCAATCTCCTGCTCTCGCCCTCCCCATCCAAATAAGGAAACATTTTACATATATATAATATTGCACCTTTCTCATGACAAATTAAGAACCCAATCAAAACTATAAATAATGTTCTTCAATTCATAACTACATGGGAGGTTCCATGTATGTATGTATAAGTACCCATGTATTGATTCCCATACGTATTTTTTTGCGGGAGCCCCCATATGGATCCTCATACGTAATTTTTTAAATGAAAAAAAAAAAATATCTCTTTGACTTTAAAGGTTTCAAGAACTCCTAAAAAGTATAACTTGAAATATTTTTTTACCCACAGATCCACATAGTCCGTATACAATGATTTAGTCCTTGTGAAAATGCTTGTCAAACCATGTTTAAAGGGAATATTGCCCCTTTTTCCTAACAAATTAAGAACCAAGTACAAACATTAAACACTGTTCTTCACATTATTCCAAACCATTGGAAGCTAACTTTTAATGGAAGAAAAATTATTAAGATAGTCAAACATATATATATATCCTCTCCATTGAATTCTCAAGTGCAAAAAGCCATTATGGTTAATAATGATTCTGCTGCAAGAGTAAATCAAAAGGATGGGAAGTCTTCTACTACAATTTTGGAAGCAGGGGAGATAAGTGAACGAATTGAAAAATTATCCCATGTGGCGGAAGTTCCTAATATGGATGCTGACGAATATATTGGAGATAATGTTGGAATAGAATATCAAGTTTTGGAAAGGTGTTCAACTCCCTTGATATCGGAAAAATTGAATTACCAAGGTGTCGGCCCTCAGGAATTGGGTCAATTCGGGTGAAAATATAAATCATTCTACGGTGGATATTCTCATATCTAATAATGATAATTTTAGTAATGAAGATCGCGTAAAAAGTAAACAAAGGTCTTCTGCCTCTCGATCAAGATCTCATAAATTTCCGTAGTTGCGTGTCATCTTTCTATCACCGTAATTGGAATTTTTATAAATTCCCATTCCTTTGTGTTTTTTATTTAACTTTTAATCTTCCATTAATTCATATAAGAACTTCCAAAATCGAATCAAAAATTGCCTGAACCATAACTGTGTTGATTATTGTAAGAGAATATTGGTTCGATGCCATGCATACGAGGGTACTTAGGTATTACGATTTTCTTAAAAAAGTAAAAGACAAAAACTAATAACAACATAAACACTTTTTTAAAATTTGGAAATAATAGGAAAAGGTTTTTAAGACCTGGAAATTACAATAACAATGATTTAGAAATTTCTAAAAAACGCTTAATAATCTGAAACATCACGTTTGAATAAAATTGTGGGACCTTAAAAAATTTGAATAATCTTGAAAACAGCAAAAAATATGGAAATGTTTGAAAATATATTTAAAATGTTTGAATAATATAAAAAGTTTCAAAAATTAGGAAAATAAAAGAAATTGACATACACCGAAAAAAAAAAAAATATTCTGCAGACAGTAGGATATTCGAAAAATACTAATAGTATTGGCAAAACTTTTCAAATTTAAGAAAATAATTATAAAATCATTCAAAAATTTTGATTAACACTTAAAAAGCTTGTTTAAAACATGAAGAGGTCTTTTGTAAAGATATATATTCCATTCTGAAACCCACATGCGTGTGGTCCCCATACTAGCAAATAAATGACTAGAAATGGAATCAAGCCTTTATTTCATTCATTACCAATATAAGATCTAATTTGTGAAATTTGAGAACTATTCTAAATCCAATGAAAAAATATTACCAATTCAAGCTAGCATCCCGGAATGGGACTCAACATTTTAACAATTTTGACAAAACGAAAATGTCCATGTCCCATGCATGGATATGAGAAATTGGAATAAATCCAAATTGATTGGATCCATGATTGGCGTAACATACCAATAATTGATTTTGTATCTAGACGTACATGGCAAATGACATAATATTAAGTGTTTTAAATCAAGAAATGCTACAGTGGATCAAGAGTTGATCCATTTTTAAGCTGCTTAAAAGAAATAAATTTTCATCCACTTCTTTTCAATATTGAAGAAATAATTTTTGATATTATTCATCCACTTCTTTTCAATATTGAAGAAATAACAGGGGAATAATTAAAAAAAAAACTGAATATTACAAAAACACTAATTTAGTAACCATAAAACACATTTCAAACTCTGACAAACAAAGTTCGAATAAAATTGAAAAACCTTTCATAAATCTGAAAAATGACGACAAATCTTAAAAGGCACTGAAATAGTAAATGATATATTTAAAACATTTCGATAATATAAAAAATGCACATGGGGAACCATGATCAGATAGAGAGTTTGTTTGCGAAACTAAACCAGATTCTCTCGCTTCCATATCAGCAACAACAAACACATTTCATTCTTCCTTACCACCTCACGTGTGAATGTGAAACAACTGGGGGAATATATCTTGTTCTCATTAATTAATTTATAATCTAAGTTATTTATGTTGTGGTTAAATATATTAAATGTTAACAATAATTCCAACATGATCTATCATAAATATATATATATATAATATTAATTGGCGATGCCCATAAAACTAAAAATAAATCAAATCGTTAGTTCAGTTTTAAGATCATCAAGACCCGTATCCTAAATGGTTACTCAGCAAGTCAAATACCTACAACACCACCTTTTATAAATCTACCAACAAAGAATTTAATGCATTCTCAAACATTTGCCAACCAATATGTTACGCTTATATACAATTTTGAGTAGTTTGAATGATAGTCCACACAAATTGTCGTCTAATCTGTTTCTTTTACTGTTATTATAAATTTATTTTATTAACTTCTGAAAAATCTAGGAACTTATGATAATGTTTCATATGAAATAATTTATATACTTTTTTCTTCTTTTTCGAAATAAAGTGAAGTAATCACTATACACCAATATAAAAATATGAAGATATCATGAGATTTAAATCATAGACAGTCACATTAAATTGTATACCCACTTGTTACACTGAGGTGAGGAAATAACATGAGTGTCATAGAGGAAATATATATATATACTAGCATGAAGGCCACGCGATGCGTGGCCGAATATATATATATATTAAAGGGGAGATAAAGAGAAGAAGAAGAGGAAAAGGTTATAGATTTCAAAGTGTAGAAAAAAATGAGTTATTATCTTCACGTATCCTTCAGAGACTCTCATTTATGGCATCATTTATTAAGTTACCACGTGTCAGTCTCACATGATTTTAGTCTACAGTTTTTATATAGTTATATAGCATATAGATTTGGAGTGTCCTATTTTTATACACTTTGAGAATTCTGAGAACCTTTCTCCGAAACTCCCTTTTATGAATTTAATACATGACCTAATATAAGAGGAGCAACCAAATCATATGAAAACATTGAACCTATATTGAATTTAACCAAAAAAAATGAGAATCAGATATTGAACCGTGATTGCTTTTCAACAAAAAATTGAATCTAATACTAATAAATAAGAGTAGTTCTATAGTGACCGAATTTTTGACAGAATTTTGATGGATAAACTGACGTTGAGAGTTTTTATTGGTTGGTTTCTAGGTCCCACTAGCGTGGACCCCAAAAACCAACTAATAAAAGGCCGTCACGACAATATGTCCATCAAAATTCGATCAAAAATTCTGACACAATAGCATTTTTTAATAAAATTTGCGTCTTAGTTACTCAGCTACAAATATTAACATATACCTATTTCACCATCTCCTCCGACAGTAGTCGAAGACTCGTAAATCCCATTTATTTTGGATCCCAAAACATGTGTGTCCTAATTCATGCACATCCTCAAAAAAAAATAACATAACCCAATAAAAATTAAAACAAAAGTCAATCCAAAAAAGTAGAACATATGTACCAATGATCATGAAAATTTGAATGTTTTCTGGTGAAGATTCTTGAAAAATCTTATTCCATTTTTTTGATACAGCATTACAACCCCATAAAATGGCTTCCTCAATCTATTTCATCACTTGCCTACCTGTTCGAGCTCGAGTATGATAGATTCGGTGGGAGCTTCGAGTCTGGGTATGGACTGAAGTGATGCCGGGTTTTGGACATGGGAATAGAAGTGGGTTACGGTTGTGGGTGGATGGGGATAGTCTCGGGTATATGGTTGCTGGGATTCGCCGGAGGTAAGGCAGGGGTTGGCCGGAGAGTTTGGATTCGAAGTGGGTTGGACAGATCCACTGGATTTTTGTTTCAGGTAAGTGGGTTCGGTAGTAAGGTGTGGGTGGTCTTGAAGGTGTTGCTATGGAGGTTGGGTTATGGAGTAAGGAGAGAGGGGGAAGAAAATGGGTGATGAGAGAGGATTGAAAAGGCAACTGGAAACAATCATTTATGATGAGCATCAGAATGTTAATAGAGGAGAGAGAACAAAATTAAATTTTCAACGTTTAGAATTGAAAAGCCAACCGATTTATGCTCTTCAGTGTCAAATGGTTCTAATTAAAAAATAACCCACCTGTCATTTTAGGAAGCCTAAATATTCATAGCGGGAGAAAACACAATGCCTATCTCTCATAAATGCATCTTTATACCTCTAATTAATACATATGCCAATGGTGGGTAATATATACAAATCCATTGGGAGTAGAGGGGATGAATACATTTTTAGGTTTCAAAAAATGGAACCCAATTATTGGATTTTAGTAGGAGGAAAATAAATGAGTCTTGAAAATCTGTCTTCAAAATGTAAATGGTGGAAGAGAAGAGATGAGAGATGATTTGAGGAGGAGAGATGTACATTTATGTTAATGCCACGTGTCATCCTTCCATGATTTGGGTCTATAGTTTTTATATAGTTATATATATATACTAGCATGTAGGCCACGCGATGCGTGGCCGAATACCAACAAATCAATCAGGACATGTATAGATCATTCGGTGTGTCATATGGTATTTTCTAATTTTGAAATATTAAGAACTAAAATAAAAAAAAATCAAATATCAGTATAAGGACATAAATATTATTTTAGACATCTTGAAGAATCCTGTTGTTTTGGTACCCTCCTTGAGATATGATGCAATGAACCTTTGATTTGGAATGAATTTGTTTAGTTAAAAAAAACAGAATTCAATTCCTATTACACATCAAAATCAAAATTATGTAATCAAAAGCAATTTACAAAATCACAGCACTTTCTCGTAGTGTCCTCCAAAGATACTTTTCAGTCACTTCATTCTCACTCAATAAAAAATGTTGTATAATTTGTTATTAATTTACTTCATATCTAATTTTTTATTTTCTCTCCCTTTTTTCTTTAATAAAATAGATGATCAACCAAAAAATGTGCAAAATAATAAATAAGAAATAAAACTGGATATTTATCAACACATAAATATATGTAAATCTTGGTGTATCAGTTCATGTGAAAAAATGAAAACGAACCTGAGAAAAAAAAAGATATCGACCACACCCTTGCTCTCTCTACCAAAACATCTCATTGAGATAGCCCGTCGGAGATCCATTTATTCCTCCACCTGTTCATTAACGGAAACTCAAATAATTGCCCATTGGCCGTGTAACCATCTGCATGTGCGTGTGAGAGTTTGGATGGGTTTATGCTGACCTTTATATACACAATCGTGGAAATAAATAACGATATAATTGGTGAATGGATCATAGCCCTTGCAATAATAACATTCCATTTCACCGCAGGTTGTCTATTTTGTATCCACAAAAACACTGCAAGGATTTAACACCTTCATAAAAAAAATTTTACTATCTCTCTCACAGTTTAAAACTTATTTCTGCCACCGATTTTATGAACCTGCAAAAACACTGCAAGTTTTAAACCTTGCTAGATCTAGTCAGGAACAATAATTCTGAATTGGGAAGAACAACAAATCTGAAGTTTGAATTTAATGATATGTATAGAGGCTTTCAAATGTATGAATGGGAGATAAGAAGTGGCAAAGTCGAGAGAGATATTTATAGAGGCAATTTTGACTTCTCGTATTCTGTGTTCAAAGGGAGTGAAAGAGAGGATATGAAAAGATTGGAAGGAATAAAGCAATTCACAGTGAGTGAAAAAGAGGATATGAAGAGGTTGGAAGGAACAAAACATTGAACTTGGACGGCTGACTAAAAGAAAGAAGATGAGTATTTATGATATGCCACATGTCAGTCTCACATCATTTCGGTCTATAATTTTTATATAGTTATATATATATATATATATATATATATATATATATATATATATTTATGGGAGGTTCTAATACGCGAGCCTCCATATGGATCCCCATACGTAATTTTTTCATAGAAATCCAAGAAAATGTGTCTTTTTTAACTTTAATGGTTTCAAGAACTCAAAAAAAAAGTATAACTCAAAATAATTTTTTATCGAATGATCCAGATATTCCTTATACAATGAATTAGTACGTGTGAAAATCTAAGTCAAACCATGTTGCACCTTTTTGCTAACAAATTAAGAACCCAATACAAACTATAAACAATGTTCTTCACTTTATCCAAACCTGTGGAGGCTAAAATATAATGGAAGAAAAAAGTGTTAAGTTTGTCGAACAAATATATATGTCTTCTCCATTGAATTGTCATGTGGAAAAAACCGTTATGGTTAGTAATGATTCGGCAACAAAAGCAAATTAAAAGGATGAAAAGTCTTCTACTACAATTTTGGAAGCTGATGAGATAAGGGAACCGGTTGAAAAATTATCCCATGTGGCGCAAGTTCTTAATATGGGTGTTGACGAATATATTGGAGGTAATGTTGGCACAGAATCTGGAGTTTTTGAAAATTGTTCAACCTCCTTTAGATCGGGAAAAATTGAATTACCAAGGTGTTGGGCCTCTTGACTTGAATTGGCGAAAGAAGGGAATAACCCAGGAAAAAAATATTTGGGTAATTTTACCTCAAAAAATATAAATTCTAGTAAAAATATAAATAATTCTTCGGGGGATAGTTTCATATTTGATAATGATAATTCTAGTGATGAAGATCGCGTAAAATGTAGTCAAAGATCTTATGCCTTCCGATCAAAATCTCGTAAATATTCGTAGTTGCATGTCATCTTTCTATCACCGTAATGGGAATTTTTATAAACTCCCAACAGCCCTTTGTGTTTCTAATGTTACTTTTAATATTTCATCACTTCTTGTGATAGCTTCCAAAATCGCATAAAAAATTCGATGAACATTAAAAGTGTTGATTATATTAAGCGGATATTGGTCAGGTGCCATGCATATGAGTGTATTTTATATTACGATTCTTTACAAAAAATAATAGACAAAATCTAATAACAACATAAAAACATTTTGAACATTAGGCCTAACTCACACCAACATGAAAAAACGTTTAATAATCTGAAAACAACGTTTGAATAAAACTGTGGCACTTTAAAATTTTTGAATAATCTTGAACAATGCAAAAAAAAAAAATAGGGAAATATTAGGCCTAACTCACACCAAGCTTGAGGAGGAATAATAACAGTTATACAAAACTCCAACCCACAGTTAAATCGCCCCATGCATCTAACAGTGACCAGGAGGCTCCTGAATAAAAGGAAGCAGTTCTCTCTATATTAGCATGTAGTTCAAGATATGTTGACTTACTCCAAGCAACTCCTGAATAAGAGAATGCAACGTGTTCCATACAATATGAATTCTTCCCAGATCCAGTCCAAGTAGTTCTTGCATAAAAGGAAGCAACGTTAACATCATACATATAAACAGTCTCTTTTGTAACGGATATATAAATTCATATACATTGTATAAATAAGGGTCGAACGTTTATTAATAAACCATCAGAGTGAGAACTCAATACAGTGTTATTTTCTATACCGGTTTGGACACATCTGCTATTCTGTGTAAAACATATCAATTTGGGCCCATTTAGAGGTCCAAAATTGAAAAATAGGCCTAGCTGGGGATTGTGATTAATATGAGTAAAAGTGGGACATTAAGAAATGTTAACACTTAACAGGACCTCTAAATAGATGTTTTATGTTCTTTGCACTTTGTATTCTTAACAGGACCTAACTAGGTTATTGGGCTATTGGACTTTGTATTCTTCACAAAATTGATGTCTTGGCAATGGTGTATTTCCTAAAAAAAAAAGGGCTTATTTTGATACAACATAAATAATAATTTGTCCCAAACAAAATTTTAGCATGGATAATTTTGTAAACGAAAAAAGAAAAAACTTTCAATATATGAAAATGTCACAACAATATTTTTATAATCATTATTATAATTTGTGGGGAGGTGTTATTTCTTAAGTAGGTTAAGGAAGGTTTGCGAACGAAATTGCAAAATATTTTTTCTGATAAATAACTACCATTAGTTTCATGTGATAAATCAATTTAATTATTAATATTATATATATATAATATTACGGTTCACTATTTATAAATCAATTTTTTCCTATTTCAAAAATATGCTATATAATAAATTCACGCATAAAATAAAAAAGATAGCATGACACGCATAAGAAATACATCATAAATATTAGGTAGTTGCATTAACCACATGTTACATATAGAGGTTAGGAAACCACATACATTTAATAGACTTAAAAGTCTATTAAAACCACTTATTTAAAAGGCTAACACTTAATTATATATTTAGGTCAGCCATTCCATGTGGCTACCCGATATGAGTACTAATAATAACTCTTATTAGTAGCATTTCTCCCACATTTTTTTGGCTGGCACTGGTTTCCATTTGTGGGTGGCTGGGAATTGGACCTGTCAGGATGCTTATCAAGCAACCAATTTGAAACCCCTCGAGTGACTCCATGCACCACCGCATCCAAAGGGCCTAGAGGAAATGTAAGAGTATCAACCACTCTGTGTGCTTTATCAAAGGTGTCTTCAATGGTATTCGTTATCTTTTCTTTTTGATGACGAGTCGCCATTGTTTTCTTCTTCTTTTTTATACAAGACCTAGGTAGGTTTTTGCTTGAATGGGAATGTTCACAATATGTATGTATAGAGTGAGACAAAGGCATGGAGCTAAGAATGCCGAATCAAGAAGGATACAACATTTGCGTGACTGAAAAGAAATTGGTTCATAGAATATGTATGATGTTATCTTTGAATTTGGACTGAGATGTCTTCATATATAATGACGTTTTTAGGTTTTATCCATTAACAATTGATTATGATGTCCGGACATATAGTATCAGGTTCTCTTGAGGCTTATCGAATAAAAATATGCTTACCCATTAACTATGCCCCATGTTACGGATTGACAAAAGTACTCAGAATTAGATGAGTGCACTTACTTTTTTACAAAATAGAAATGTACACAATAGTTGTTATGGAGAAAATGTTTCGACTGTACACTTTGGATTCTTCATAACATAGATGTTTTGTCAATGGTGTATTTCCTAAAAAAGGGGCCAAATTTGATACAGAATAGATTAAAATTTGCCCCAAATATAATTATAAGATGAATAGTTTTGTCAATGAAAATGGTAAAAACATACCCTGATATAGTTAGTCCCAAAAATATTTTAATAATCTTTACTATAATTGGTGGGGAGGTCTTTGCTATTAAGTAGTTAAAGAAGGTTTACGATGGAAATAGCAAAATATTTTTTTCTGATAAATAACTTGCACTAGTTTTATGTGATGAATAACTTTAATTATTAATAGCAACATATGTTATGTGATGAATAATTTGTGGTGGGTACGAGGATCTGGTGAAGGATTTTATTTTTTTATATGGGATTTTATGTTTGAACAAGTCCTTCGTGTGTTGCATTACACTAGCCAAACACGTGGTGTAATGGGGCCATTGGGTAATGAGTACTATTCTTTCATAACATGTTAAATATTAGATCATCTAATCCAAAATAAATTGACTATGAGTGGAGGGCCCCATGATCTTATATACCTATAGTGAAAGACTTTAGTTACCCAATGCGGCAATTTATGTCTCAACAATAAATAACCCAATAAGATATTCTTTAGAAGATTCTTAAACTGTTATTTAGGGCTCTAACTGAAAAAATTGAAACATTGAGGTTCTAATTAAAATTGACCACTAAATTGAGTTCTTTTGCACATTTTCCATTATAGTAGAGCAACACGAAGACTTCCTCCGACCTCACTTATCCTTAAAATTAAATGAGTTAATAAATAATCAATTATTAAATTAATTATTATATTTTTATTATTCAATTATTGTTTCCCGTGATAATCAATTACTAATAGCACTCCCTTGAATCCTCCCCTCTCTCCTAAACGTGCTCTAGGAGGGTATAAGATTATTAAATTTAAAGGCGGGGGCAAGAACAAACATTTGCAACACTGGAAGGATAATTCCGATGATTTTCCTCGTATGGATCCGGGTGTGAGGTCTCAGATAAAGGGGAAGAGAAGGACACAAAAACTCTTATTCCTAGTGACCTCACTTTGAAGAAGCCGATTGGAGTTAAGGTACATGATAGTCGAGGCCTAAATCTTTTTGTCGAAATTCCAAAGAATTTTAATTCGCAACGTAAGACGGGGAGATCTTCAATATCCCTATCTAAAATATCGACTGTGAACACTTCGCAGAAATGCAATGGCTTAAGCCGTGAAGAGATGAGTGCGACAAAAGAAGCTTGCACATGAAGGACAAAAAATCCATGCTAAAGGAAAAATCAGCTTTTAAATATATTTTTCTCGCTATAGAATTCGCAAATTTTAGCTTTTATTTAGATTTTCATTAGCGCATGTAAGAGCTACTAGGAGAGGTTATTTCTCCTAAGCTTTTTAATAAAATGAACCAGTAATTTAAAAAAAACAATAAATAAAATAAAATAAAATAATATTTAAATAATTATAAAACCATACGTGTACAACAGCTCAGAAATAAAACTATGTAAAGAAATGGTCATCTGAACATTGATAAGATTTATATTCGAATAAATTCATTGATTTTATTCCAAAGTCTTCCAATGTCAGAAAGTAGGACTGCGAAGTCAGCAAAACCGGACAAGGGTAAAAACAAACCATATTAAAATGACCATTATCTGGAATAAAGTACACTAAAGTAAAAAAAATTAAAGAATAAAGGATAGCATAGATGAAAACAAAAGAAAAACATTTGAAAAATAGATTCCCATTTTTAAAAGGCATTACTTCCAATTAAAAAATAAAAAAGCTCTTGCACGTATTCTTGATCTGGTGGTTGAAGATGTTGAAACTTATTCTCGGCAAGATAAAAGAGAGAGGATAAACACCCGTTTCCATTAAAAGCAGTGAGTTGCCCCTAATTTGATTTTTGAAGAAAACAGTTGAGCCTCTAATGCTATTGTAGAAGAAAATAACAATGTTACTCCTAGTGCTACTGAAGTTGCAGCTAAAGAAAGTAGTGAAAATATTCTCCATCTTCCTTGTGAGTTTATTTCTCTTTCTAAGGATGAATATTGCGCACTTGCTTCTACTGCGGTAGAAATGATATGGGTTATGTTTATTCTCTAGGATAGTGGTGTTAGTGGTGATCTTCTCACTCGTTTTGATCACACTCATCATCAACTGCCTCAAAATTTCAAAATATACGGTTCAAGCTTGATGATTGTCTTCCACACACCATTCGCTTGAGGGGGAATGTTAGACAACAAATGCATGCAATCAAATAAACGCAAGAAAGTAGGAAGAATAAGTAACCAACTGATTATTCAAAGTTGGCTAGTAGTCCGTGTAATTATGAAGAATGCCAACACCTAGTAGTCATAGTTAGTTCCTATTTTGTTACATGAAAGTTGTAACTGCTAGTAGGGCCTTTTATTTCTCAAATTAGTTAGTAATGTTAACCTATGTAGGCTGTATGAATATGCTGTCATGATTGAATAAAAGCAAGTAACAATTACAGATTTAAAAAAATAAAAAAAAATAAAAAAAACATATTTCTAATAAAAAAGATAAAACCCCATCTTTAAAATAACAAAGAAAATATTATTTCCAATTAACATAACCATATTCCCAATCAGCCCTGTCATGTTTTCAAAGTTTTGTATTTGAAAAATAAGTTAAAATTGTTAATAAGATTTTAAAAAGATATAACCGAATGACTATGATTTTATTATTGAAAAAATAGATTAAGTGCAATATTTGAACCCTAAACGATAATGATTATTCCATATCGGCACCCCGACTATAAAAAATGTTCCTTTATCCCCTCAACTATGACAACCGATTTAACGAGACCCTTCCGTTAATTTTGACCATTAAATCTGCGAAAAAATAGTCACGTAGGATGCACACGGTTATTTTACGAGTAAAGTGGAATTTTAGCTTTTGATATTTTTTAATTTAAAAAGAAAAATAAAAACCCCTTTTTATAAACTCAACTCGCCACCCAACCCCAATCACATGCACTCCCCCTCCCCATCCACATTCAGTAGCCACCATCCACCAACCACTTAAGGAATCATTTTTTATATATATAATATTGCACCTTTGTTATAACAAATTAAGTACCCAATCCAAAATATAAACATTGTTCATACTTTCATAACTCTCTCTCTCTCTCTCTCTCTCTCTCTCTCTCTCTCTCTCTCTCTCTCTCTCTCTCTCTCTCTCTCTATATATATATATATATATATATATATATATATATATATATATATTTAATCAAGTATTTTTTGGGGATTATCCATTAGCAATTGACTTTAACCTATGTAGATATTATCAAGTTATTTTAGGATTATATATTAACAATATCTTTGAACATTAACAATATGTTTATTGGTCATGTTAATTACACTTACGCCCATTGAACTTTACTCTCACGTACACTGCCTCCCTCCTACTTTTAGTTTCTTTAGATAACCCAGAACTTCCAACACGGCTACAAATAACTACTTACCTCCCAACACCGTTAGTTTTTAACAGGAAAGTTAGGTCATGCGCGCTGCACGTGATTACTATTGAGGGTATGTTGTCCAACCATTAGTTGAAACTCTAAATAATTGAAAATTCATGTATAATTCATTTAAAAACTATTTCCAAATGTGAAAACAAAACAAAAACATTTTAAAATCTGATTTCCAATTTTAGAAAGACATGCTTCCAATTAAAAAAAATGCATGTTTCCGGTTAAAAAGATAAAAAAAATCACCTTTCCAGTAACAAAAAAAAACTTGTTTCCAATTAACTTAACCATAATTCCTATCAGCCCTATTATGCTTTTACAAATTTCTGTTTAAAAAAAAGTTAATGTTGATAATAAGATTTTAAAAACATATAACATAATGGTTATGACTTTAAGAAAAATAATGAAAAAATAGATTAAATGAAATATTTGACCCCGAAACTATCATGATTACTCCATAATGGCACCTCAACTATGAAAAATGACATCTACGATGCAGCTAAAAAATTGTCATGTACGATGCAGATGGCTATTATATGGATAAAGTGGAATTTTTGCTTTTAATATTTTTTAGTTTTAAAAGAAAAGCAAAATAAAACAAATTATAAAACCCTTTCTATTAATTGAACTCGCAACACAACCCCAATCCCCTACTCTCCCCTTCCCCTTCCCCAAACCCTTTCTATTAAGGAAACATTTTACATATATATAATATTGCACCTTTCTCGTGACAAATTAAGAACCCAATCAAAACTATAAACAATGTTCTTCAATTCATAACTACATGGGAGGTTCCATGTATGTATGTATATGTACCCATGTTTTGATCCCCATACGTAATTTTTTGCGGGAGCCTCCATATGGATCTTCATACGTAATTTTTTAAATGAAATTAAAAAAAAATCTTTTTGACTTTAAAGGTTTCAAGAACTGCTAAAAACTATAACTCGAAATATTTTTTTACCCACAGATCCACATAGTCCGTATACAATGATTTAGTCCGTGTGAAAATGCTTGTCAAACCATGTGTAAATGGAATATTCCCCCTTTTTCCTAACAAATTAAGAACCAAGTACAAACTTTAAACACTGTTCTTCACTTTATTCCAAACCATTGGAAGCTAACATATAACGGAAGTAAAATTATTAAGATAGTCGAACAAATATATATATATCCTCGCCATTGAATTCTCATGTGGAAAAAGTGGTTATGGTTAATAATGATTCTGCAGCAAGGGTAAATCAAAAGGATGGGAAGTCTTCTACTATAACTTTGGAAGCTGATGAGATAACTGAACGAATTGAAAAATTATCCCATGTGGAGAAAGTTCCTAATATGGGTTCTGACGAATATATTGGATTGGAGATAATGTTTGAACAGAATATCAATTTTTGGAAAAGTGGTCAACTCCCTTGATATCAAAAAAATTGAATTACCAAGGTGTCGGCCCTCTTGAATTGGCGCTTGAAGGGAATAACCGGGGAAAAAATTATTTGGGTAATTATACCTCAAAAAATATCAGTTCTCGTAAAAATATAAATTATTCTTCGGGGGATATTCTCATATCTCATAATGATAATTCTAGTGATGAAGATCGCGTAAAAAATAATCAAAGGTCTTCTGCCTCCCGATCAAGATCTCATAAATTTTTGTAGTTGCGTGTCATCTTTCTATCACCGTAATTGGAATTTTTATAAATTTACATCCCATTAAGTTTTTTATTTATCTTTTAATATTCCACTACTTCTTATAAGAACTTCCTAAATCGAATAAAAAACTGAACCATAACAATGTTGATTATTTTAAGAGAATATTGGCCCGGTGCCATGCATATGAGTGTACTTAGGTATCATGATTTTCTTAAAAAAGTAATAAACAAAAACTAATAATAGCATAAAAACTTTTTTAAAATTTTGATATAATAGGAAAATGTTTTTAAGACCAAGAAATTACAATAACAATAATTTAGAAATTACAAAAAAAACGCTTAATAATCTGAAAAATCACGTATGAATAAAATTGTGGCACCTTAAAAAATTTGAATAATCTTTAAAAATGAAAAAAATATGGAAATGTGTGAAAATATATTTAAAATGTTTGAATAATATAAAAAGTTTCAAAAATAGGGGGAAAAAAAGAAACTGACATTCACCGAGAAATAAATAAAAAAATCTGCAGACAGCGGGATATTCGAAAAATACTAATAGTACTGGCAAAACTTTTAAAATTTATGAAAATAATTATAAAAACATTCAAAAATTTTGATTAAAACTTAAAAAGATGGTTTAAAATATGAAGAAGTCTTTTGAAAAGATATATATTACATTCTCATACCATCATGCGTGTGGTCCCCATACTAGCAAATAAAAGGACTAGAAATGGAATCAATCCTTTATTTCATCCATTACCAATATAAGATCTACTTTGTGAAATTTGAAAACTAATCTCAATCCAATGAAAAAATATTACCAATTCAAGCTAGCATCCTGGAATGGGACCCAACACCTTAACAATTTTGACAAAACGAAAATGTCCATTTCCCTTGCTTAGATATGAGAAATTTGAACCAATCAAAATTGATTGGATCCATGATTCACGTAACATGCCAACAACGGATTTTGTATCTAGACGTACATGGCAAATGACATCATATTTAGCGTTTTAAATCAAGACTAGCATGAAGGCCACGCGAAGCGTGGCCGAATATATATATATATATATATATATATATATATATATATATATATATATATATATATATATATATATATAATAAGGAGTAGAATATTGGTTACTATTCCTTAAGTTGATAAGCTAATTAGGGGCTAGGATTAAACCAATAAGGCAAGAAATCAAGGGTTGAGATTAATTAATCATGCACTACCTATCTTACCCCTCATACATTTGAGTTCCCCCCCCCCCCCCCCCCCCCCCTTTTTTACACACTTCAATTTATTTCCCCCCTCTACATCAAAATTCAAAATGGGAGTAAATTAGTAAAATTACTTAAACAAAAGCACTTATTTGGTCACATACTCTCTCCCATCTCTCCCGATTCACCTCCATCCCATTTGGTCCCTACACACCCATTTGGTAAGAAACTCTCTCCCATCTCTCCCGATTCACACACGCATCTACTTCATTTATGGGTTTAGGTGTTTGCATCTTAGGTTTTTCATTTGTGTTGGTTATCAATCGACTTCTCCTCCAAGATGGTACAATTTTTTTTACATTTAGGTTCAACCTCAGTTTTAACTTGCAAGATTTTACTCTCTATATGTTTTTTTTTCCAGATCTGGGTTCAATTTTGTAGTTAATATTTGGGGTTTCACCTACTTAATTTTTGAGATTGAAATTTACAGGTTGGTCATTTCAATAGAGAGCTCTCAGTGTTCTCGGATTTCCCCAAGGATGGTACACTCTTTACACAATTTGATTCATTATCTATTCAGTGTTTTTCAGCCCTAACAATTTATTTTACATACAATTTTGTTTATTTTATTAAACAATCATCTAATATACTTCAAAATTTTAAACATGTATGATCACTTTCATTTTTATTGTGTGTCTATTTATAAATTTTAGGTTAGGGGTTCTTTTTTGCATTTTATGTTTTAGGGGTTTTCATTTGCGATGTACCATTTTAAGGTATGTTGATGTCCATGTTCATACACTATAGGTTTTTAATTTGGCCAGAGTATCCCTTTTATTTAAGGATGGTTCTATTGCTTGCAAGTGAAGGTATGTATAGTTTAATGTATTTCCATTTCAAATTATTTGACTTCAATTTTTCTTAATGATTCATTTATATAGATGTTTTGATTGAGATATGATACAATTTAAAATTCATTTCATCCCTCTTTTGCTTGGAAATTACATGATTTTTTTCTATAGGTTAGTAGCATTGTCTATTGGTTTGTCTTGATTATAACTGTAACTATGCACAATTGAAGAGATTTTTTTGTACTATTCTAGTTCTTTCTTCTCACCCTTGTTCTGAACAATAAGAACAGAGACCCTTGAAAGTTCAAGATTTTGAATACTTATTTTAAATGTTTGAATGTTTAGATGCGATATGTTGAAGTTTTTTCAGAACAGAGACCCTATTCTGAATAATCCAATTGTTTCATAATAATTGTGACAACCCGCCTACTAAAATAATAGGTGGCCAGCCTAATACTCCAATAATCACAGGAATCATAGAGGGTCCATTCTTAGCATTACTGTCGATTTAAAATAATAGTATGAGATAACCACCCATCCTTTTAGAAAACGGACTGTCAAATTTAAAATTTTGAAAAGAAGAGAAAAATACTTAGAAAATCCCATTTGTAAAAACGGTGGATATCAAAAATCGATGAATGAAGAGTGACAATATAATAAACATCACCGAATAAGCTGTCGGTGAACAGACCAATACAAATAATACATCGAGTATTACAATTTAATATTTACAATATAATGAATGAGTGCAATACCCATGGCAAACACACCCGAATAAATATACTGAACATAACTATAGTACACTAGAAAGGAGCGTCTACTACAAGTATCCTACAACATCCGCAATATGCTGTAGCTCCAAGACAACTGGAATGGAATATGTAAACACGGGTGTCCATGCGGAAGAGCACCTGTAACGGCAAAGAGTATGCAGAAACAAAGAAATATAGATACGGGTGAGGACCCGGTTTGATATGATTACCATGTGACTAAAAATGTATGACAGTTAAGTGCGCAATTCTCTCGCAGGTAACAATAATATTTCTCACCTCTCGATCTAGCAGCATCCTAGTGCAATATCGTGAGATGTTTTAGTTAACCCTAAGTACTAAGGCTAACTTCTCCCCAGTCTCAACACTATGCCCTATTCGTGCGTGGGGTGTCTCGCAAAGGGAAATCCAAACAAGGAACCCCCCAATATATCAGAACCGCTTGCGAACTCTGGAAGGTGGCCCTTAACAAAGGCTTCCCTCGCCCTGTCCCGCATATAACCCTGTGCTTGAGCTGGTATAGCCGCTTGTTGTGGTTGTGGTGGCTGGTGAGGTACCTGCGGCGCTGGGAAGTAATGATGCATGGCTACCATAGCCGTAGAGACCACTTGAGATATAATAGTGGCTATCTTAGCGTTTGTAATCAACTGTGGGGCCTATGGATCTTGTGGGGCTTGTGGCAGCTACTGTGGCTACAGTTGAGCCTCATCCTCGTCAACTAATGGGACTACTCACCTTGGTCATTGCCTTTGGCTGTTTGCCATCGAAAAGCAAACAAGGTTCGAATTGGTACCAACATAAGAATACAATTAACCCTGAGTATAAGCTCCACATAATGAATGCAACACAGATTATAAGGACACTAAAACCGTTATCTGATACGAACTGCATGAGCCCCTATTTTCTCACATAAAGGCTGGCTAGACACGATATGCCGAATATAGGGCTTGCTTGTTAGTTAATACAATTCTTAGCACAAATGTAAATATAAATAATTATTTTGCTAGGCCCACATTCGAAATGCCAAAGAATAAATCCGTAATAACTAAATGGATACAAAACACCCCGAATTAAATAATATTATATCCAACCAGTATAATAGATATCTCAACCAACATCAAGTAAAGAAGTCTCGGGCTTCTGCCCTTACAAATGTTACAGATAAATAAATAACTACTGCAGATAAAGCACCTATGCTAGAATCGAAGAGTTTGAAAACGGAAGAGCAAGTGAGACTGCAAGACTTATATATCATAATCTAGTTATCTCTGTCTAGGAGCGCCTGGGGTATTGTTTTTTTAATTTGGGTCAGAGCCCGAGGTGTGCAAGAATTAACTTAATTAATTTAAGATGCAATAATATAGTTGATGCAAAATAAATATTTCCCCTTCGTCACTCGCGTGCATTTAACACCTCAGTTATCATTCAAATGTGACATTAATCGCATCACAATACGACCTAAGTAATAATTATGACATTGGGTCAAGTTTATAACAATGGATTTATCTATAATTAAATATTTAAGTGTAACAACATCATTTAATTACCACCACATATATACCAGTCTCATCAGTTTCACATATAAGGTATAAACATCTATTATGCGTTATACGATCAAAATAAAAAAAATATCGAAACGAATCAGGGTGTTGAATTTCGTAAATTAAATCTTTTTTTCTAAATTGAGGCATTGAACATCGTTATTCTTATCCACACAGGCACGAACATGTTGACTTTGTTAATCGTCGCCAACGTCATATAGTCGAAATAGATCTTGCCTTAATGGGACATGCCTCCATCCCTAAAAAATATGGGATGTTTACT
>CASBWL010000050.1:0-182000 GCA_949130495.1 Sambucus nigra | reverse complement strand
TAGGTGGTACACCGAGGAGACTTAGAACACGGTGTGGTTTATTATGCTTTCTCGAAATGGCACTCGGGGTGAAGTGTTAGGCATAATTATAGCACCCAAGCGTGCTACCTGTATAGTTAGTAATGGATCTGTTGAGGGAAAATCATTAGCCATGAGTTATAACTGAGAGTTGGGATGCCATTAGAATGATTATGATTTTAAATCATGTAGGCAGTGCTGAGGGTGGTAGCAACGGTTCATGAGTTGGATGATTGAGCGACATGTTTCACTTGATAAGAGTGATCTAAAAAACTAGGGTTAGTTATCACGCGTTGAAACTACGGGGCCTTGGTATGATAGATCATTGACTAATGATGAGCGTTGAAAGAATGAAGTTTCATTTGGTTAAGGTTATAGTAATATCCAGTGATAGTTATATAGCATTAGTCCTAAGGAGGAAAGCCTAAAGTTTCAACTTTATAGAGTAATTGGTTTTATATTCCGCTCGTTCAGTAAGGATGGGTGACTCGTAGTTAGAAACCGTTAGGGTTAATGGGCCAAGCTAAGGTAAGTGGCAAGACTAAGACTCTAGCAAGATATCGATAAGAGTTATAGACTTCAAGGGGCTCGTTGTGCGTTCGAACCTCGCGTGGCTCGCTTCATTATTGGAATTTGATCATTTTCTTGGCTTGGCAGTCGCCTGATTCCTTGCATTCCTTATGTCTTTTTGATCCTGGTAATGGGAAGTTGTTGATAAATTGTGATTCAAGTGGAGTGATACATAAGCTCAGTAATAATGTGGGTTAGGACGATTTATGGCTGATGCGTCGCGGCTTATGAGTGCATGTTTCTTTGGAAACACCCTTGTTCTACACTAATTGTGTGTATGAATTGTTTCGCATAGTTGCATGTAGTTGCATATGTTACTTAATTGCCTTAGGCTAACATGTTTCGTTAGTTAACCGGTATGATTAGTTGAGACTTGTGTATTCCGAGGTTATGACGTATAAATATTATGAGCATCAGGAATTGATGAAATGTTAGGTATTACCGTTGCATTCTATTAGGAATTGTGCAGATTGAGTATGTTATCGCTCGTATATAATTATATTGCGACACCTAGGATGAGCTAGATTAGCATAAGGATCACGTAGGGGATATCGATCGGGTAGACTTTTGTGATAAGGTGACTAACTTAATAATCATTGACGTGTATAATCAAAAGTATTGAGGCTATCTCAACCTGGGCTAGGCATGGTCGAGGGTTTCTCGAGGAAACGCAGGTTGTAAACCCTAAGGAAGAAACGATCCACGATAATGAGTTCATTAACGGTGGTACCATATTTGACGAATATCGAACAACTTAAGTTTTTTTTAGGTTGGCATGTTAAGCAAGATTCAGAATTATCGATAAGGTCATAGGGTTAGTTGTGAGCGAACTGGCAATGGTGATTGATTGAATTGAATTCTTTGGATTTTAAGCCATAGTGTTGAGGATAACTGTATTATAGGTTGGGATAAGCCAAGAATTTTGAGGATGAAATTCCCTAAGGAGGGAAGTTTGTAATACCCCTCCCCTAGGAATAAATATTTTTATTATGATTCAAATAGTTATCCGAAAAAATTATTGGAGAAACAAATACATAGGTGTATTATGCCAAATAGTAAGTAAAGTGATGTGTCGCGAAAAGGGGTTAAAATGTGTCAAGTTCCACGTTGCATGATCTGCATGGACGCATTTTTTATATTCGAATGATTAAAATTAATATATTACTCTGATATGACACAATTTAGTCGAGGAACGGATGTGACATGATCACAGTTAATATAATACGATAATTGTGTCAGTACGCGACATAGAAAATGGAACTTTGCGCAACTTTTATAGGGATCCCCTTTAGCTAAAAAAATGGGTTGACCACTTAATTGGGACCCTAAAAATATATACCAAAATACCAAGGGATAAAAATTAGAAAAAGTGAGGTTTTGAACGCAGGACCCGATCGATCGGACCCCTGGCCACGATCGATCGACCCAAGTAGTTATTGTAACACCCCATGTTTAAGAGGATATATAAATGAATTAAATTAGTGATTTGAAATTTATTTAATTTGGTGATTTAATTTATTTAAATTGGAGAAATTATTGAAATTGGAGATTGAGAACTTTCATTTATATTTGGGGATTTAGAAATTTAAATTAATTCGGGTTATTGAAAATTTTCACATGTGTCGAATTTTGAGGTTGAAAATTGGAAAATTTTATAAAGTATATCGGATGACAATTCTGAGTGTACGGTTGAGTCCATTAGGGTCGAGATAGTCGAAAAAGAGTATCCGGGGGTAGTAAATGGGTCTCGACGCATTTTTAGACATGACCGAGCCCATACGGGGGCATTTAAGTCATTTTTAATTGGCCAATAGGCTAAATTATGGGATTTAGGAATTTTAACCTAGGTTTAAGTGTGTTGGGAAACCATGAGTCATTCCAAAACACAAAGGGTTGAGAGAGGAGAGAAAGGAGAAAGAAGAAGAATGAAAGAAGGATGACAAGAGCGATCCGAGCAAGAATTTCGACATGGGATCGTTGGATTTAATCCACCAAGGCAAGTGTTTTCTTCCTTTAATTTGAGTTGTAGTTAATGATGTAAATAGCTGTAAGTATGTCAATTAATTCTGGAAATTTGGAAGTAGGAATTTGAATTGAAATTTTTGGGTTTATGGTGAAGAAGAAGAATAATAACCATTAATGGGGGATTTCTAATTTTGTGAGAAATTGGGTTAATAGTGAGATTATAACTTAATTTGAGAAATGAATAACATGATTAGATCTTGGTTTTTGAATCTCCATTAGTGATATTGTTGGAAGAAATTGTTAATGAGGAAGTTTGGGTGGATTTAGGATGAATCTTGGGAGGTTTTGGGGGTAAAAGATCTGAGCATAATCGCAGGTTTTGGAGCTTTAATGGCAATTCCGTACGAAATAATCTATATAAAATTGTGTTTTCTACATTTTGTTCTCTTATGCGCTTCCTCCAAAACTGCTCCAAAAGGCCTCAAACAACAATTTATTAATCTGGGGAAATTTTTTAAGAAAGGCTTTTTTTTAATCTTCTTTGAGGTGAATCTTTATAATGCCCTAACTTTTGGCATACGGACTTGGATTAGTGTGCCGTTCGCGGCCATGCATAGATAGCGAAGAGTATTACGCTGTCCTGGGAATGTTTTTAATTAGATACAAAAAAATTGAAAGGTCTAAAATACCCTTGAAGACAGAACGAGTTATTTGATTTTTAGCATATCTTTGAATGAGCATAGTTTTGTCATACGAATTCGGATTTACGTGCCATTTACGACCATGGGTAGCAAACGGAGAGTAGTACGCTGTTATATAGAAATTATTATTTAGGCATAAGGTGTGAAATGTATAAAATGCCCTTGGAGTTTTATTTAGAGATGAAACTTTTCTGAATTGGAACCAAAATTTTTAGTGACCTTTGTGAGATTAATATGAACTGAATAGGGTATATATGAGGTGGGATATACCATCCTATGAATTATATTAAATAGCGAGATGTAGATATTTTGGTATTGGATTGTATTTAATACGAGTGAACTCGTTAATAATTGGAATATATGTATATATATATATATGAATGTGGGAATTATATATATATAACTATGAGAATACATAATCCAATAGAAAACTGATAATAGGTTATGTGAATACCTAAAACAATGATGGGTTGTGTGAATTCCTAAAACAATGAAAGGTTGTGTGATTACCTAAGATCTTAATACGGTCCGTGAATACCTATTTGATTGTTTTATTATGTGTATGACATACTTACGCTGCATGCTATCGAGTGGAGGTTGCACATTATGGACAATCATGCCTTGAGGATCCTTCAGGTGGGATATTGAATTGCACCACTAGAGCATAGAACCTAGGTACGGTATATCTGTGAGAACGATAGTGATGACGGTCGTATGGGTGCGTAGGTATGTGCGTAGGCCATCATCTTGGAACTATGTTCGCCTCCAATATGTGTGTTTTGTTTTGATGGTTCGCGAGAGATTGAACCTATAGTCCTTTATGCAATGAGTGATGCAATGGGATTGTAACATCCCATATTTTAGAGGATATATAAATTAATTAAATTAGTGAGTTGGATTTATTTAATTTGGAGAAATTCATTTAATTTGGTGATTTAAATTTAATTTATTTAAATTGGAGAAATTATTGAATTTGGAGATTTAGAATTTATTATTTAAATTTGGGGATTTAGAAATTCAAATTAATTCGGGTTATTGAAAATTTTCACATGTGTCGCATTTTGAGGTTGAAATTGGAAAATTTTATAAAGTATCTCGGATGACAATTCTGAGTGCACGGTTGAGTCCGGAAGGGTCAAGATAGTCAAAAAAGAGTAATCGGGGGTAGTAAATGGGTCTCGGTGCATTTTTAGACATGACCGAGCCCATACGGGGGCATTTAAGTCATTTTCAATTGGCCAATAGGCTTAATTACGGGATTGAGGAATTTTAACATAGGTTTAAGTGTGTTGGGCAGCCATGAGTCATTCCAAAACACAAAGGGTTGAGAGAGGAGAGAAAGGAGAAAGAAGAAGAAGGAAAGAAGGATGACAAGAGCAATCCGGGCAAGAATTTCGACATGGGATCGTCGGATTTAATCCCCCAAGGCAAGTGTTTTCTTGCTTTAATTTGAGTTGTAGTTAATGATGTAAATAGTTGTAATTATGTCAATTAATTCTGGAAATTTGGAAGTAGGAATTTGAATTGAAATTTGTGGGTTTATAGTGAAGAAGATGAGGAATAACCATTGATAGGGGATTTTTAACTTTGATAGAAATTGGATTAATAGTGAAATTATAACTTAATTTGAGAAGTGAACAACATGATTAGATCTTGGTTTTTGAATCTCCATTAGTGGTATTGTTGGAAGAAATTGTTAATGATGAAGTTTGGGTGGATTTAGGATGAATCTTGGGAGGTTTTTGGGTTAAAAGATCTGGGTATAATCGAAGGTTTTGGAGATTTAATGGCGATTCTGTTCGCGTGGCCCTATAGAAAATCGCGTTTTCTACATTTTGTTGTCTCACGCGGTTCCTCCAAAACGGCTCCAAAATGCCTCAAAACATCAATTTATTAATCTGGGCAGAATGTGGGAAAACTTTTTAAGAAAGGTTTTTTTTTAAAAAATCTTCTTTGAGGTGAATCTTTATAATGCCCTAAATTTTGGCATACAGACTCGGATTAGTGTGTCGTTCACGGCCACACATAGATAGCGAAGAGTATTACGCTGTCCTGGGAATATTTTTAATTAGACACAAAAATTGAAAGGTCTAAAATACCCTTGAAGACGGAACGAGTTATTTGATTTTTAGCACAACATTAAATGAGCATAACTTTGTCATACGAATTCGGATTTACGTGCCGTTTGTGGCCACACATAGCAAATGGAGAGTAGTACGCACTACTAGGAATTTCATTACTGAGGCATATATTGTGAAATGTCTAAAATACCCTTGGAGTTTTAATTAGTGATGAAACTTTCCCGAATTGAAACTAAAAATTGTTGGGAACTTTGTGAGACTAATATGAACTTAATCAAGTATATATGAGGTGAGATATATAATTATATAAATTATATTAAATAGTGGGATGTAGCTATTTTGGTATTGGATCGTATTTAATACGAGCGAACTAGTAATAATTGGAATATATGTATATATATATATATGAATGTGTGAATTATATATATAAATATGGGAATACATAATCCAATAGAAAAATGATAATAGGTTACGAGAATACCTAAAACAATGATAGGTTGTGTGAATACGTAAAACAATGAAAGGTTGTGTGAATACCTAATATTTTAATAGGGTGCGTGAATACATATTTGATTGTTTTATTATGTGTATGACATACCTAGCTGCTTGCTATCGCGGGGGGTTGTGTAGAGACGGTCTTATCCTGAGTGACCTTCGGGAGGATATTTGACTTGTATCTCAGAACATAGGACTGTGAAAGACTTATTTGTGAGTTGATAAGTCCGCTGACTATGGGAGCGTAGGTATGTGCGTGACCCATAGGTATGTGAACTATGTTCGCCGCCAATATGTGTGATTTGTTTATATGGTTCGTGGGACATTTCAGAACCGATAGTCCTCGTTTGAGTACGAGACGTACCGGGATATGATAGCAGAATATGCAATGCACTATAGATGTATCCTTAGGGTTCTGTGTTAGTATATATATATATATATATAATGGTGGTGGATATATATGTATACTTGTGATATAATTACAATGTGATAATTGTGGGCTATTAAGATTGTGCTGATACATATATATAATAGTGAGGGATATATGTGTATGCTTATGGTATATCTACAATGAGATAATTACAGACTATTAAGATAGTGAAATCTTATATAAACGTAAATAGTAAATACTTGACTTTAGTGTGATAACACTTATTTAAAAATGATAATTGTTGAGATCAAATATGATATACTACTACGAGGGGTAACTAGAAGGATAAGACTTTTTCCTAGTTAGAAGTGTGTCAGATGGCTAGGAGGAATAAATGAATGTGATAGGTGTGCACTATAGAAGAGAGGTGAGATTGTCCTCAAGAGAGTGGGACCGTAAAAGCAATTATGAACATTATATACTACGCATTTCATTTATTGCAATAAAATGCTTGCTAAACATTTTTATAAATCGGGTTTTGACCCGTTTCTTGTACTTCTTCTCTCTTGTCTATGTATATGTATATTAACAGGTGTCCAGCCACAGGGATGCCATAGTTGACTTATCTATTCCAGGGTTACGCAGCTGCAACATTGTGGATGGTTGCAGGATTTGATTTAGACGTATCATTTCTTTATTCCTAGAGTAGGATTCTTATCTCAGTTGTAGATTCATTCAGGTCATGTTTTCCCTTTTTACTTTTAGACTCAGTATTTGGTTTATGTATTCATTCATTGAATTATTATTATTGGGATTTTGAGCTGATTGTTTATTCAACTGTCATTTAGTCATTTAGTACTGTTTTAGACTCATGGTTTGGATGTATGATTTATTTGTTATTCAGCATGCATATTTAATTGTTTAATAAAAAGATAAAATTTGACATCAGTCTTTTTGAATACTAGGTGGTTTGTAAATTTTTAAAAAGTTTTTGACAGTGATGCTAAGAATGAACCCCTGAGATTCCTGTTTTAAATTTGATATAGGACTGATCACCCGGTATTTATTTGGGCGGGGTGTCACAGGGACATGATAGCAGAGTATGCAGGCACCGCATCTTTGTCTCGGAGTGCAGTATAGTATATTTATATAAGATAGTGTGCTTATATATATACATGTACTTGTGATGATATCTACTGTGTGAATTAAGTAGACATGAATAATAATAAAATCTGAAATGAATAGTAGTCCTCCATGCAGTGAGTAATGCACCAAGACACGATAACAGAGTATACATTGTGCTAAGAGGTCTTAATTTAGAGGTGCAGGATTAGAATATATATATATATATATATATACATATGTGTGTGTGTGTGGAGTTATTAAATATATACACTGGTAAACAATTCTACGGTGTGTAATTAGTAGAGGTGAATGTCATGATAAGTAAAATAATCTTAGTGAGAAAAGGATTAACTATACAAATAATGAATGTAATTGACTTTTCGTTACAAACTATTTTGATATCGTATAGTATGGGTGATGCGGGAATTCTAGAGTGAACGTAGGTAGTAATAACACTGGGTTGAACTAATGTCATATTATATATATATATATATATATATATATATATATATATATATATATATATATATATATATATATATATATATATATAGAGAGAGAGAGAGAGAGAGAGTATGTAACTAAGTATTGACAGTATTGAGGTAATATTTAAAAATATTCATAAACTTGAGAATTTACATACGTGATTCTAATCATAAAAGTACACTTAACTTGCGACGGAAGGATTAGCGGGCTAGTTATATAGCTGTTATGAACTAGCTGGATAGAGAAACAACTAGGCGTAATAAATGAATGAGATAGGTGTGCACTATTGAAGAGAGGTGAGATTGTCCTCAAGAGAGTGCGACCATAAAAGCAATTATGAACATTATATACTACGCATTTCATTTATTGCAATAAAATGCTTGCTAAACATTTTTATAAATCGAGATCTGACCCGTTTCTTGTACTTCTTCTCTCTTGTCTATGTATATGTATATTAACAGGTGTCCAGCCACATGGATGCCATAGTTGACTTATCTATTCCAGGGTTATGCAGCTACAACATTATGGATGGTTGTAGGACTTGATTTAGACGTATCATTTCTTTATTCCTAGAGTAGGATTCTTATCTCAGTTGTGGATTCATTCAGGGCATGTTTCCCCTTTTACTTTTAGACTCAGTATATGGCTTATGTATTCATTTATTGGATTATTATATTGGGATTTTGAGCCGATTGTTTATTCGGTAGGTCATTTATTCATTTAGTACTGTTTTAGGCTCATGGTTTGGATGTATGGTTTATTTGTTATTTAGCATACATATTTAATTGTTTAATAAAAAGATAAAATTTGACATCAGACTTTTTGAATACTAGGTGGTTAGTAAAGTTTTAAAAAGTTTTCGGCAGTGATTATAAGAAGATTCATGTTTTAAATTTGATATAGGACTGATCACCCGATATTTATTTAGGCGGAGTGTCACAGGTGGTATCAGAGCCAGGTTCTAGTGTCCTTATGATCTGTACGGCTTTTCACGTTTTAGTTTAGCGTTCTTTGATATAGGGCCTTATGATAGGATTGTTGAATTCATCTACGTATGAGATTTCGTTCTCCTGATATCAAGTATAGTTTATGTGATTCATGTACGAGTTTGGTTAGGTTTCCAACACCTAACATTATAGGACGATCAACGGGGGCCGCAAGAAGGAATGCAGGAGGAAGGCGACATAAGCAATAAAGTAATCTGAAAATACTAATGGCGATAGAGTCACCATAATTGTTGTTTAGAAAAGTGATGATAGGAAAATCTCGGGGACAGTAGTTTCCCCTAGCATAGTCAAGGATGACAATGGTGCAAATCTTACACTCACCCAGCGTAGTCGACAAGGGGTGGAAAAAGTCGTAAGGACTCTTTCGAGGAGCTGTCAATAAGAATCCTGAAAAAGAGGAAGTGTGATAAACCATTGGAAGGAGAAATCCAATGGCAACTATGTAGGGTAGAGTACAATGATATTCAGTTGTAAATTTTAGACAGGAAAATTTTAAGCTCATAGGAGCAACGTAAAGTGACAAGAGTCAGTCACTATATATAAGAAGAATATAGGATTAAACGAGAAATTTAAGTACAATTTAATCGTTATATATTCGATCGGTGCGAATGAAGTTTCGAAACTTATCACAAGCAAGCAAGATAGGAACCGATCGCGAAAGAGAAGTTCACTTGATTGGTGAACTTCGTACTCGGCAAAAGGGATATGGAGTATATGAAGGGTCCGCAAGTTATTAATGGACTCGTGAGTAGAATAAACAAGCGTGAGTGTAAAATTCGGATAAGATGACTAGTGTCGACATCGTCAAGGTCATACATTTACATGTTTATATCAACGCTTCCATGGGAAGGGAGCCTAGGTAATTGAGATTGAGCCAAAGAGCTAGACTAAATTTAGAGGTGCTAGTGAAGCACTACATGGGGGTATACCAAGTAGGGACTCAATTAAATGTTTCAATTAAATTGAATTTCTACCAAGTAATGGTGGATTCAGTCAGGGCCACTGAGGACAACAAAGAGTCCCAGAGGGCCAACGGAGCCAAAAGGACAACGGGGGTAGCAATTGGGGAATCGATGATTAGGCAAGGTAGATATAATATAGAGGTGTCTTATGTGTAAAGAGTAGGGACACATGTGTAGAACGTGTTTACAGAGAATCGGGGGATAGAAACGGGATGCCCAATAGGGGCAACTATTATAAGAAGTTTTAGTTCGGTTAGGACAAGGGCGTTATGTCCCAGAACCATTTGAACCGCCACTCGAGGTGATTGAGATATTTTCTGTGTGATAGTAGTTAATTAATACTAAATTCAAATGTGAAACGGGTTTAGTAGAGATGTCATGGATATTAAAATAGTGTACATATCTTTGCCGTCGCGTAACAGGGCTCTCGTTAGTTCCATCTACAGGGGAGCAGGTAAGGAGACTAGAAGGGTGTCGTATATTATGTGGTAGATGTTTTTTCTCCTTTTGAGGGATATGAAAGGGAGTATATTATTATCTTACATAATGACTAGATATCGAGGGTTGGAGCAATAGTAGATTGTATGGGGAGTCTATAGTGCTCGCTGTGCCAAGGTAAGATACGCTAATTTGTAAATCATCACCTGGAAGAGGGTAGAGCCAAAATAAATTGTATTATATTATATACTTCGACGAGTAAAATGGTGTTATTACTTTTAATCCCAGTGAATGGGGTCTTCTACCTACGTAATTCAAGGTATATCGGGTTTACCGTTGAGCAGGGGGATTTAACTAATTATTGTCTACGTATTGAGAATTTAGTGATAGCTAGAACACCATAATGTGTGACGTCTTGAGAGATATAGGCTTAGATAATTGAATTATGTATCGAGACACAGGATTCGTGATATCTTAGTTATGTGCTTTGGACCTACTAATTTTGTTAAAAATGCTAGAGAATAGTGCACTGAGAAATTTCTTTTAACTTAGTTGTGGAATGATACACGTAGGGACCTTAATTTACGTCCGCGGTGATGAGACGTAGTTGGATGCTAATGCGTCGGTTTTAAAATTTTAATTATTTAACGTGCAGAGAAAACACCTTAAGATGAGAGGTATTAAAAATATAGGGCCAATGGATGAATATATATGTTATAGTGTGCATATATGTGTATATATGTGATACTGTGTTTCATAATAGACATATGAGAATATGTTGGCGTTGTTATATGTAATCCTGATGAGTAGGGATGTTTACTGATGTGATACATGGTATACTGACTTATTATTGAGCAGAGAGATATAGCTTGTGATTTATTCGCGCTAAGAAACTGGTGATAGTAAGAGCACCGTATTATATGTTGTCTTGTGTATCATGGGAGTGAACGAATATACTTTTATGTTAAGAGATGGGGATTTAGGGGTATCCGCTATGGACTGAGGCCCTAACAGATCTCAATGACCAACAATGTTAGGTAGTAGTGTATCGGGATGGTTCCTTATTTGGATTTTGCTTTACGAGATATCCCACGCATGAAACTTAGCGCAACGTTGGAAGTGGGAAGTTGTTTGGCCTTAGGACACAGGTTTGGTACCGTGGTTATTATATATATTTAGTTATAACTATGAGTTTATAATTATACTACGACTTAAGGCCGATAGACCCGTATAGTGTTGATGTGAGAAAACTTTGTGGAACACATTCACCACGAGTAGATCGGCGGGATAACCTAAATGATAATTAAGTTGCAATTGGTAGGATAGTTTAGTATAACCTTACCGTATAATCAGGTCAAATATGAAAAGCTTAATTATTGCAGGTTTATTACGTTTAGTTGAATTGGGCAGTTACGTGCAACATATAGGATGTATGGTCACCCTAGATAGTTAAATTTTTATATATTATCCGCGGTCGATAGATGTAGAAATACATGTTCCAAAAGAGTAAACGAATAAGGGAGTTATCACAGGGGGTGCTAGAGTATTCCCCATTAAAGGAAGTATATAGACGTTAGTGGTTAGGCTGGAAGCTTCAAGTGTTGTGGAGGCACCAATGTGCGATGATAAATTATATGATGGAACATTTTAATATAAGATGACTAAAGAAAATTGGCCACAGGATTGAACGGTAGTGTAGGGACTGTTGGACTAAGGGGTATCGCTAGGACAAGTGTAACGAGAACATCATAACGATTTAGTTTGTGTGGGAAAGGATGAAGGTGTATGAGATTATATGCGAAGCTTTGAGTCTTATCCGAATTTCGAGGATAAAATTTCATTGTAAGGGGAGAAGTGTGTAACACCCCATATTTTAGAGGATATATAAATTAATAAAATTAGTGATTTGAAATTTATTTAATTTGGTGATTTAATTAATTTAAATTGAAGAAATTATTGAAATTGGAGATTTAGAACTTTCATTTATATTTGGGGATTTAAAAATTTAAATTAGTTCGGGTTATTTAAAATTTTCACATGTGTCGCATTTTGAGGTTAAAATTGGAAAATTTTATAAAGTTTCTCGAATGACAATTCTGAGTGCACGGTTCACTCCAGAAGGGTCGATATAGTCGAAAAAGAGTGCCCGGGGGTAGTAAATGGGTCTCGAGGCATTTTTAGACACGACCGAGCCCATACGGGGGCATTTGAGTCATTTTCAATTGGCCAATAGGCTTAATTACGGGATTGAGGGATTTTAACCTAGGTTTAAGTGTGTTGGGAAGTCACGAGCCATTCCAAAACACAAAGGGTTGAGAGAGGAGAGAGAGGAGAGAAAGGAGAAAGAACAAGAAGGAAAGAAGGATGACAAGAACAATCCGGGCAAGAATTTTGACATAGGATCGTCGGATTTAATCCACCAAGGCAATTATTTTCTTACTTTAATTTGAGTTGTAGTTAATGATGTAAATATATCTAATTATATCAATTAATTCTGAAAATTTGGAAGTAGGAATTTGAATTGAAATTTTTGGGTTTATGGTGAAGAAGAAGAAAAATAACCATTAATGGGGGGTTTCTAATTTTGTGAGAAATTGGGTTAATAGTGAGATTATAACTTAATTTGAGAATTGAATAACATGAATAGATCTTGGTTTTTGAATCTTCATTAGTGATATTGTTGGAAGAAATTGTTAATGAGGAAGTTTGGGTGGATTTAGGATGAATCTTGGGAGGTTTTGGGGGTAAAAGATCTGAGCATAATCCCAGGTTTTGGAGCTTTAATGGCAATTCTGTACGAAATGATCCATATAAAATTGTGTTTTCTACATTTTGTTCTCTCACGCTTCCTCCAAAACTGCTCCAAAATGCCTCAAAACAGCAATTTATTAATCTGGGGAAAATTTTTAAGAAAGTTTTTTTTTAATCTTCTTTGAGGTGAATCTTTATAATGCCTTAACTTTTGGCATACGGACTTGGATTATTGTGCCGTTCGTGGCCATGCATAGATAGCGAAGAGTATTACGCTGTCCTGGGAACGTTTTTAATTAGATACAAAAAAATTGAAAGGTCTAAAATACCCTTGAAGATGGAACGAGTTATTTGATTTTTAGCATAACTTTGAATGAGCATAGTTTTATCATACGAATTCGGATTTACGTGCCATTTGGGGCCATGCGTATCTAACAGAGAGTAGTACGCTGTTATATATAAATTATTATTTTGGCATAAGATGTGAAATGTCTAAAATTCCCTTGGAGATTTATTTAGAGTTAAAACTTTCCCAAATTGGAACCAAAATTTTTAGTGACCTTTGTGAGATTAATATGAACTTAATTGGGTATATATGAGATGGGATATGTCATCCTATAAATTATATTAAATAGCGGGATGTAGATGTTTTGGTATTGGATCGTATTTAATACGAGCGAACTCGTTAATAATTGGAATATATGTATATATATATATATATAAATATGGGAATACATAATCCAATAGAAAACTGATAATAGGTTACGTGAATACCTAAAACAATGATAGGTTGTGTGAATACCTAAAACAATGAAAGGTTATGTGATTACCTAAGATTTTAATACCTATTTGATTGTTTTATTATGTGTATGACATACCTACGCTGCTTGCTATCAAGTGGAGGTTGTGCGTTGTGGACAATCATGCCTTGAGGATCCTTCGGGTGGGATATTTAATTGTACCCATAGAGAATATAACCTAGGTTCTGGCTATCTGTGAGAACGATAGTGATGATGGTCGTATGGGTGCGTAGGTATGTGCATAGCTCATCAACTTGGAACTATGTTCCCTCCAATATGTGTGTTTTGTTTTGATGGTTCGTGAGAGATTGAACCTATAGTCCTTTATGCAATGAGTGATGCAACGGGACATGATAGCAGAGTGTGCAGGCACCGCAGCTTTGTCTCGGGGTGAAGTATAGTATATTTATATAAGCTAGTGTGTTTATATATATATACATGTACTTGTGATGATATTTACTGTGTGAATTAAGTAGACATGAATAGTAATAAAATCTGAAATGAATAGTAGTCCTCCATGCAGTGAGTAATGCATCGGGACACGATAACTGAGTATACATTGTGCCAAGAGGTCTTAATTTTGGGGTGCAGGATTAGAATATATATGTATATATATATATATATATATATATATATATAGAGAGAGAGAGAGAGAGAGAGAGAGAGAGAGAGAGAGGCAGGCTCCTGTGCACACTAAGTTTGCACACTAAGTTTGCACATCATATTTTTAAAATAGTAAAAAAAATATTTATGAGTTGATTTTTTTTATGTGATATCTAAACATTTCAACGAACCCATGTAAAAAAAATCAGCCCCAAAAAACTTTTTTTGCTATTTTTTAAAAATCGGTCAAACTTTCGCATCTTTTAAGCACTTTAAAAGCTGGAAAGTTTGACTGATTTTTTAAAAATAACAAAAAAAGTTTTTTGGGGCTGATTTTTTTTACATGGGTTCGTTGAAATGTTTAGATATCACATAAAAAAAATCAACTCATAAATATTTTTTTTAATCCTTTAAAAAAATTGGTGTGCGCCAGCACTATGCAAACTTAGTGTGCACAGGAGCCTGCCTCTCTCTCTCTCTCTCTATATATATATATATATATGGAGTGATTAAATATATACACTGGTAAACAATTCTACTGTGTGTAATTAGTAGAGGTGAATGTCATGATAAGTAAAATAATCTTAGTGAGAAAAGGATTTACTATACAAACAATGAACGTAATTGACTTTTCGGTACAAACTATTTTGATATCGTATCGTATGGGTGATGAAGGTGTTCTAGAGTGAACGTAGGTAGTAATAACACTGTGTTGAACTAATGTCATATTTAGTATATATATATATATATATATATATATATAGAGAGAGAGAGAGAGAGAGAGTATGTAACTAAGTATCGACAGTATTGAGGTAATACTTAAAAATATTCATAAACTTGAGAATTTACATACGTGATTCTAATCATAAAAGTACGCTTAACTTGCGACGAGAGGATTAGCAGGCTAGTTATATAACTGTCATGGACTAGCTGGATAGAGAAACGACTAGGCGGAATAAATGAAAGCGATAGGTGTGCACTATTGAAGAAAGGTGAGATTGTCCTCAAATGAGTGAGACCATAAAAGAAATTATGAACATTATTGTTGATACCAAATTTAATCTGCTGACGTGGACCAATAATAAGAAGACACGTGTCAATCTACATGGCACAATAACAACGAGGAAGTTTATTTCCCCCGACCAAGTCATGTTCGCTCCGAGCAACAAGGATACCCCGAGGAACTACAACACTCCGAGGAACTCCAGCGCTCCGATGAACTCCTGAACGACGAGCAACTAAGGCGGTTCGAGCTGCATCTCGACCACAACATTGATTGCCAGATAACCAACAGTTCAAAACTGTTCATTGACTGCTTATCATCTTGACGCACACGCTTGAACAACATTAAATGAGTTACCCTTTCAGATGATAGCCTCAAGGACCTTTCATATGTATATCATTTAATGCACCACCCTTTCATATGTAAGCCTCAGGGCTATAAATACATGGTATCTCCCTCATTCAAAGGGATCGGAATTCCTTGAGAGAACTTGTAATCAAGAATTCCACAAACACTCAGCAATAACATAACAGTGGACGTAGGCTTTATTCCTAGCCGAACCACTTTAAAAATCTTTGTCTTATTTATTTATCTGTGATTGAATAATTAGAGCGATCTAGTTTTTTACATCAACAGATTGGCGCCGTCTGTGGGAACGTGTTACAAGCGTTGTTCTCCACCAAAAGCTAAGTTTTTATTTTCTCTACGTATAATCAATTATACATACATCTTTTGATTGAATCGTGATTTTTATGTTTATATACATAAATTAATTGTCCAATTTTTATCTGCAAAATGTTGCATATCATGATTTTTAAATCATAACTGTTAGATTAATTCTTATTTAGAAATCCGAAAAATAGTAGATTTCATAAATCATAATTCTTTGCTTGATTCTCAAGTTTTAATTTTATATCATGGAATAAATATTTTAAATGATTACATATGCCAATATATACGACGATGATAAGATTTGATCATTTTCATTATTGATTTTGAAATAAATTTTGTAAGATATTTGGGGTCTATTCAAATTCCTATCACATTTTTAATAAAAGAATGGGAAAAGGTTAAAGACAATGAAAAGTCTTCTCATGGAAATCATGACCCATATATATTCTCTCTCTCTTTAAGTTTGAGTCTCTTTGCATTCGCTTTTATGAATTATATAATTAATTTGGTTCATCTTCCATCTATGTCAATAAAGTCAAATTGATTGATTTTTTATATAAATTTGGTAATAATTTCGATCATTCACCATATTTTTATCTCTCCAAATTGGGAATAGGAAGGGATCAATATAAAAAAAAAATAATTTTCTCTCACCTGAAAAATCATTACCCACCTCTTGTAAAAGAGGATCAGTAAAATAATCATGACCATATCAAGACTCTGGGAACAAATTTGATATGTTGGCCCCTCGTTCATCACATCACAAGGTTTCTTTGTCGAAATCACACGATCTAGTGGGTTATATATTTATTCATTTAATTAACATTCTTAAGGCTTAAATTTTACATTGAATGTTATTTTTTGATCTAAAGATTCGAGATATTCTGGTCATCCAACCATATATTCTATAATTTGAGATATCCTTAAATGTTGGTCGGCAACATCCATGTCGTTTGTCGGCAGCAGTAGAATCTTGGGGTATTAAAAAAAATGCTAAGCACCCCTGATATTTCTTTAAACACGAGTTCGGCTTGGGGACAAGCAGGGGGCTTAAGTCTTTTTAACTTATGATCACCCCAAAAATATTTTTAAACAGCAACTAATACCTGATTGGTTGTTGGAGATTAAATAAATTTACAAAAAAAAAACTTTACGTCTTACTTATGATGCATATTTGATAATAATTTGTCCATCTCACACACATTTGGCATAAAACATATTATTTCATATTTTGAAATTTTTATGCTGATACATATCATATATTGATTGGATGAGTAAATTATTCTCATGACTAATCAATTCAGCCTACACATATGGTAGAGCAAATTATTAATTTTTACAGGCAGAAGATTCAATGCCGACGAATGCTGAAGCACAAATTATTCTATATCCGTTCGGATTCATATTTTATATTTATCTCAGCATGGAGCTCGAAAAAATTTCTTCTCTCTATATATATTCGGCTCCGAGGAAAAGCTACAACAGTTATTATATTTCACCCCCAACGGATAGTTGGTCGGGGTAATTCTTATTTATATTCAGGCCCAGATATCTGCTCCAGCACAAATGATTCTATATATCCATTGGGATTCATATTCTATATTCATCTCAACATGGAGCTCGGGGAGATACTTATTATCATATTCGGCTTTGAGGAAAACTATAACATTTATTATATTTCACCCCCAACGGATAGTTGGTCGGGGTAATTCTTATTTATATGCAGGCCCAACAAAGTTCTCGGCCATATTCTTATGTTCTAGAAAATATTATTCTTATTCGGCATTCTGCAATTATGCCTCGACAAGATACTTATTCAGCTTTAAGGAGAATTACAACATTCGTTCGGATAATTCTTATTTATATTCAGGCCTGACAACGTTCTCGGCCATATTCTTATGTTCTGAAAGATCTGATTCTTGTTCGGCATTATATGATTCTACCTCGACGGATCGGCAAGGCACTTTATTATTTTTAATTATTCTTTATATCTATTTGGATGCATATTCTATTCTCATTTCAGCAAGGATGTCTCTAGCATTTATTATATCTTATTCAGCTCCAAGGATATCTCCGGAATTTATTATATCTTATTCCCAGCAATCTGTTGGTCATCGCCGAGGAGGTATCCTGCATTTATATTATATTTTATTCCCAACAATCTGTTGGTCATCGCCGAGGAGGTATCCTGCATTTATATTATCTTATTCCCAACAATCTGTTGGTCATCGCCGAGGAGGTATCCTGCATTTATATTATATCTTATTCCCAACAATCTGTTGGTCATCGCCGAGGAGGTATCCTGCATTTATATTATATCTTATTCCCAACAATCTGTTGGTCATCGCCGAGGAGGTATCCTGCATTTATATTATCTTATTCCCAACAAATCTGTTGGTCAGCGCCGAGGAGGTCTCCAGCATTTATATTATCTTATTCCCAACAATCTGTTGGTCAGCTCCGAGGAAGTCTTCATCATTCATTATCAATTACCACCAACTCCGATTGGTAGATAAAATCCAACTCCGGTTGGTAGACAAAATCCAACTCCGGTTGGTAGATAAAATCCAACTCCGATTGGTATTGGTCGATAAATCTCATTCAAAGTTCACATTCCACAGTTGGGGGCTTCTATTATAGATATATTTGTTCATTTGGTGGCACATTCTTATATCATCATGCAGTCGAGCATCAAATTCAACCCCGACTAATCACTTTCTCAGGAGGAATATTGAAGTTCAGGAGGAATATTGAAGTTCAGGAGGAATATTGAAGTTCAGGAGGTATATTGAAGTTCAGGAGGAATATTGAAGTTCAGGAGGTATATTGAAATTCAAGAGGTGTATTCAGAAGTATCAGGACATGATGAAAGAAAGCGAAAAGTATTCCACCGAGGAACTCTGTCAGACCAGAAATTAGAAGACAAGTTGCCTATATGGAGGCTATATGTAGATGGATCATCTTTCACTACAGGCTGTGGGGCAGGGATCGTTTTGAACAGCCCAGATGAGGTTGACAGGGAATACGCCCTACGTTTCTAATTCAAAGCTTCTAATAATGAGATTGAGTATGAGGACATGATAGCAGGTCTTAATTTGTCAAATACTATGGAGGCACAGCAGGTTATTGTCTTCAGTGATTCTCAATTGATCGTAAATCAAATGTTGGGAATATATGCAGCCAAAGGAGAATTGATGATCAAGTATCAAGCAAAGGTGATGGAGTTGGTATCAGAGTTTGTTGCTGTCCAACTGGTAAGAATATCAAGAACGAAGAATGTGAGAGCATACGCCTTGGCCCGATTAGCATCAGCTACTCGTACCGAGCTGCGAAGAACGATACCAATTGAAGCATTAGAAAGTCGGAGCATAGATGAAGACCTGACGATGAATATTATTACCCTTGATTTAGGAACATCTTGAATGGATCCTATCAGAGCATATATTAAGGAGGAACAATTACCGGAGGATAAGCTCGCTGCCAAGAAATGGAAGTTTAAAGCTGCTCGGTATGTACTAATTAATGGTATTCGGAGGATAAGTTCCCTGCCAAGAAATGGAAGTTTAAAGCTGCTCGGTATAATGGTATTCGGAAGATAAGCTCGCTGCCAAGAAATGGAAGCTTAAAGCTGCTCGGTATAATGGTATTCGAAAGATAAGCTCGCTGCCAAGAAATGGAAGTTTAAAGCTGCTCGATGAGGAATTATGGCAGGTTTGCAAAGATGTGTACATCCCTCCGAGGTGAATTGGTTAAAGAGATCTATGAAGGGTCCTGTGGAGCCCATGTAATATCTTATTCAGCTCCAAGGATATCTCCGGAATTTATTATATCTTATTCCCAGCAATCTGTTGGTCATCGCCGAGGAGGTATCCTGCATTTATATTATATTTTATTCCCAACAATCTGTTGGTCATCGCCGAGGAGGTATCCTGCATTTATATTATCTTATTCCCAACAATCTGTTGGTCATCGCCGAGGAGGTATCCTGCATTTATATTATATCTTATTCCCAACAATCTGTTGGTCATCGCCGAGGAGGTATCCTGCATTTATATTATATCTTATTCCCAACAATCTGTTGGTCATCGCCGAGGAGGTATCCTGCATTTATATTATCTTATTCCCAACAAATCTGTTGGTCAGCGCCGAGGAGGTCTCCAGCATTTATATTATCTTATTCCCAACAATCTGTTGGTCAGCTCCGAGGAAGTCTTCATCATTCATTATCAATTACCACCAACTCTGATTGGTAGATAAAATCCAACTCCGGTTGGTAGATAAAATCCAACTCCGGTTGGTATTGGTCGATAAATCTCATTCAAAGTTCACATTCCACAGTTGGGGGCTTCTATTATAGATATATTTGTTCATTTGGTGGCACATTCTTATATCATCATGCAGTCGAGCATCAAATTCAACCCCGACTAATCACTTTCTCAGGAGGAATATTGAAGTTCAGGAGGAATATTGAAGTTCAGGAGGAATATTGAAGTTCAGGAGGTATATTGAAGTTCAGGAGGAATATTGAAGTTCAGGAGGTATATTGAAATTCAAGAGGTGTATTCAGAAGTATCAGGACATGATGAAAGAAAGCGAAAAGTATTCCACCGAGGAACTCTGTCAGACCAGAAATTAGAAGACAAGTTGCCTATATGGAGGCTATATGTAGATGGATCATCTTTCACTACAGGCTGTGGGGCAGGGATCGTTTTGAACAGCCCAGATGAGGTCGACAGGGAATACGCCCTACGTTTCTAATTCAAAGCTTCTAATAATGAGATTGAGTATGAGGACATGATAGCAGGTCTTAATTTGTCAAATACTATGGAGGCACAGCAGGTTATTGTCTTCAGTGATTCTCAATTGATCGTAAATCAAATGTTGGGAATATATGCAGCCAAAGGAGAATTGATGATCAAGTATCAAGCAAAGGTGATGGAGTTGGTATCAGAGTTTGTTGCTGTCCAACTGGTAAGAATATCAAGAACGGAGAATGTGAGAGCATACGCCTTGGCCCGATTAGCATCAGCTACTCGTACCGAGCTGCGAAGAACGATACCAATTGAAGCATTAGAAAGTCGGAGCATAGATGAAGACCTGACGATGAATATTATTACCCTTGATTTAGGAACATCTTGGATGGATCCTATCAGAGCATATATTAAGGAGGAACAATTACCGGAGGATAAGCTCGCTGCCAAGAAATGGAAGTTTAAAGCTGCTCGGTATGTACTAATTAATGGTATTCGGAGGATAAGTTCGCTGCCAAGAAATGGAAGTTTAAAGCTGCTCGGTATAATGGTATTCGGAAGATAAGCTCGCTGCCAAGAAATGGAAGCTTAAAGCTGCTCGGTATAATGGTATTCGAAAGATAAGCTCGCTGCCAAGAAATGGAAGTTTAAAGCTGCTCGATGAGGAATTATGGCAGGTTTGCAAAGATGTGTACATCCCTCCGAGGTGAATTGATTAAAGAGATCTATGAAGGGTCCTGTGGAGCCCATGTAGCAGGTCGAACACTTTTGCAAAAGGTGATGACGCAGGGATACTACTGGCCGATGATGAGAGCTGATTGTATAGCTTATGCCAAGAAATGTGACAAGTACCAACGCTTTTCCTCCATCCGAAGAACTTCACAAACATTGTTGACACCCATCATTTATCCTTGGCCATTTTCCATGTGGGGATTGATTTGGTTGGACCATTGCCGACGACTCGAGGAAGATTCAAATACCTCGTCATCGCAGTAGATTATTTTACTTAGTGGATAGAAGCTGAGCCACTTATTGACATGACATACGAGAAGGAAGGTGTACCAATTTGTTTGGAAGAACATCATATGCCGATATGGTCTCCCTCATGCCTTCATCACAGACCATGGAACATAATTTAAAAACGAGGAGTTTGCTGCCTATTATCACCAGTCAAACATTTTAAAGGTTCATTCAGCGCCAGGATATCCTCAGAGCTAATGGACCAAAAGCTCTAAGGAGCCAAAAAGTGCTCTAAGGAGCCAAAAAGTGCTCTAAGGAGCCAAAAGCTCTAAGGAGCCAAAAAGCGCTCTAAGGAGCCAAAAGCTCTAAGGAGCCAAAAAGTGCTCTAAGGAGCCAAAAAAGTGCTCTAAGGAGCCAAAAGCTCTAAGGAGCCAAAAAGTGCTCTAAGGAGCCAAAAGCTCTAAGGAGCCATAAAATGCTCTAAGGAGCCAAAAGCTCTAAGGAGCCAAAAAATACTCCTTTGGTTAGGAGGCGCTCTAAGGAGCCAAAAGCTCGAATGAGCCAAAAAGTTCGAAAGAACCACTACTCCTCCTTTGGTTAGGAGGTGTACACCAACATGATCAACTACGGTTGGTAAGATAAGAATATGCTCTCACATTACAACTTATGTTGGTCGGGAGGTAAGATTATTACAAAAAGTTCTTTGAAGAACAAAATATTCCAAAATACACCAAGTATAGTTGGTCGGGGATAAAGACCCACTAACTGTAGTTGGTCGACAAGGATAAATTATTGACCTTAGTTGGTCGGACACATTTTTATATTTGAAATTGAACCAAGTATGGCTGGTCGGGGATAAAAACCCATCAACTGTAATTGGTCGACAAACATTATTTATCCACCTTGGTTGGTTGGAAACAAAAATTTAAACATTTTTATACTCATTACTTTATTATTAAGTGATCGAGCAACGTTACTAATACTTGTAATTTTTTTTTTATTACTAAGTTGGTCGATGAACAACACAATATTGTTATCTTTTTAACAGATACATAAATGTAAAGTGTTTGATATTTACAAGACAATAGCAATTAAGATTGCGAACAAAAATGAAAATCTTTCATTAAAATAAAAAACAATATACATTGAGAATGAAAATGTATACTAACTATTACATTGAGATTCCTATTCTATTGGTTTCTTTTCCTTCTACTTTTGAAACAGGTTCCTCGTCAGCAAGAGGATCATCTAAAATATAAGGGGAGTTTATGAAGTTAAGATCTTTCAACATTCTGATATTCATCACAGATGATCCATCCGAGAAGCATTAGCTTATTCCCGAGAAGCACTTGCTCATCCCTGAGAATCACTTGTTCATCCCCGAGAAACTCTTGCTCGTCCCCGAGCAGAGGTAGAAGTCAAAATCAGCATCTATAGCACTGAGATCTTTGCTAATACTGTCTCGACCAGTAATGAAAAAGAATTTATGTGAAAATGTTTCGAAGTCCACCACTATCTTGGTACTAATCAGATTGAAGAGTTGGGTTCAAAAGCTATATGTTACTCGACAAAGTAGTCAGATAAGCATAAATCAGAAAAATCAAGCACGTGAAGTTAGCACTCAGTTGCTTGACACAAGAAGCAGTTGGTCGGATGGCAAACCAATCAACATACTTGAAGATTATGACAAGCTACAAGTTTCATACTATGGCATGGCTGCATCCAAATTCCCAGGGGTGATACATAGCACACTGAGTTCCTCTAAAGAAAGATTAGCAACCATCGATCAGCCTGCATCATACTTCGTCCAGGAGATAATGAACTTTATGTTGAACAAATCAAGAAGGTAGATCAAGAATTTCACGAGCACCGAGCAACATTGCAGAATAAATACTCCATCCTTTCAAGTAACCCATCAAGCATGAAGCATTGGGGGCTTCTGTTGATACCAAATTTAATCTGCTGACGTGGACCAATAATAAGAAGACACGTGTCAATCTACATGGCACAATAACAACGAGGAAGTTTATTTCCCCCGACCAAGTCATGTTCGCTCCGAGCAACAAGGATACCCCGAGGAACTACAACACTCCGAGGAACTCCAGCGCTCCGATGAACTCCTGAACGACGAGCAACTAAGGCAGTTCGAGCTGCATCTCGGCCACAGCATTGATTGCCAGATAACCAACAGTTCAAAACTGTTCATTGACTGCTTATCATCTTGACGCACACGCTTAAAGAACATTAAATGAGTTACCCTTTCAGATGATAGCCTCAAGGACCTTTCATATGTATATCATTTAATGCACCACCCTTTCATATGTAAGCCTCAGGGCTATAAATACATGGTATCTCCCTCATTCAAAGGGACCGGAATTCCTTGAGAGAACTTGTAATCAAGAATTCCACAAACACTCAGCAATAACATAACAGTGGACGTAGGCTTTATTCCTAGCCGAACCACTTTAAAAATCTTTGTCTTATTTATTTATATGTGATTGAATAATTAGAGCGATCTAGTTTTTTACATCAACAGATTATATACTACGCATTTCATTTATTGCAATAAAATGCTTGCTAAACATTTTTATAAATCGGGCTCGGACCCGTTTCTTCTGCATCTTCTCTCTTGTTTATGTATATGTATATGTATATTAACAGGTGTCCATCCACAGGGATGCCATAATTGACTTATCTATACAAGGGTTATGCAGATGCAACATTAGGGATGGTTGCAGGACTTGATTTAGACGTATCATTTCTTTATTCCTAGAGTAGGATTCTTATCTCAGTTGTATATTCATTCAGGGCATGCTTCCCCTTTTACTTTTAGACTCAGTATGTGATTTATGTATTCATTTATTGGATTATTATATTGGTATTTTGAGCTGATTGTTTATTCGTCAGGTTATTTATTCATTTAGTACTGTTTTAGACTCATGGTCATTTGTTATTTAGCATGCATATTTAATTGTTTGATAAAAAGATATAATTTGACATCAGTCTTTTTGAATACTAGGTGGTTAGTAAAGTTTTAAAAAGTTTTTGACAGTGATGCTAAGAATGAACCCGTGAGATTCCTGTTTTAAATTTTATATATGACTGATCACCCAGTATTTATTTGGGTGGGGTGTCACATTATCAGACGTTTTTTTTACATTAAGATGCTGTCTCAATAACCACATTTGGATTCAATGAGTTGTAAATTATTGGACTACCTAGCATCGGATATGGAAAGGTTTTAGTGATATGAGGTTCCCTTTTTATGTATCAACTCATTAGTTTGAGTCATAAGAAGAGAGAAATCGTAGGGGTTTTAGAGAGAGAAACCCCATCAGATTTTAAACACATCCTCCCTCTCTCTCTCTCTTGGCCTCCATGGAAATGTTTCTGGACAAAAGTGTTAAGATGGAAACCACCCACATTAACCTCTACACACCATGTAAATCATCACTAGTAAGCCTCCAATCACCTCGTGTTACCTTATTAAACCTAGACAAATAATGGGTTGAAGAAGAGATGATGTTCTTGATGTTATTAGGTATTTCAAGATGGAGTTAGAAGGAGGTTCCTTGGGTACTGAAAAGAGCTCACATGGGGATGGGTAATAGATTTATGGAGAAAATCTTTGGTGAACTTTTAGAGACCCCCTTGATGCCACCTTTAGAGGTTAGGGGTCCTCCATCTTCTTCACCATTTTCACCATTATTAGAGCTTAGTAAGTGGGTAAACTAATTTTGATTTATGTTAGTTTTGTATATATTAGACTAAATATATATATGATTAATGTTAGTTTGCATCCATATATTAACTGGTAATCATCCTATCAATTCTATGAAAATGGTTCCAAGGATATGATTTTAAATGGGTTTTGAAATGTATAAATTTTCAGAATATGTGTTCTTAACATTTTAAGTAATAAAATGTGTTCAAATGGTGTTTAAACTATAAATGATGTGATTTTATACAAATAATTCTCTATGCTTGTATATACCATTTTTATGAGACAAAGAGGAAATTATCTCTTGAATAATGTAGATGAATATTTAAAGTGTGTGAAAGTCATGTAGAAAATAAAGTGGGTTTAATGTTATAAGTGTATGAAAGGTAAGATTCTACATGAATGGTGGTATAAAAGTTAATAATGGAAAATAGAGGGTTCAAATGTGTGAATTGTAGTGAAGTGGGTGTTAAGATGCCAATTTTAAAAAATAGAGTGTCTATTTCAAATGTTGAGAAAATGGGGCTTTAATATGTAAAAAGTTGTGATTTTATATATTTAAGATGTTAAAAGTGGAAAGTAGGGAAGTGGGTGACTGTGATTTTGAACAAGTGTTAAAATGATTAAAAGGTGCTTAAAATGTTAAGTTAGGAACTTAATAACCATTTTTGAGAAAGTAACACTTGTTAAAGGATTAAATTGTAAATTTGGCACGAAAAGTGTAAATTGGTAATTTACTTAAAGTGGGACATTTTTATGAAATAAAAATGTTAATGAATGTTTTCATATTAGTATGGTTGAAATTGAATTAAGTCCTAAAGGGTGTAAATTATTTTTCCATAGAAATAGACGTGCGTGTGAATAAAGGACTTAAAAGAGAAAGAAATCATTTTCCCCAAGTGTTAGTGGAAAAACGAACGGTTAAGTCCGGGTTTGGCTTCGACCGGATAAAAGTAAGGAAATGGAATAATGTGGACATTTGTTAAATGTTAAAACACATAAAATAAACTCAGATAATACTAAGATAAAGGAAGAAGGTCCCGTAACCCTTCGATTAAAAGCCCTAAATCACTGGCCAGAGCGTATGGTGCGCATAACCGTCGGTGTGGAGCCTTTGTAAGTATACGGTATTAGAAAAATTCAAGAAAATATATAGGAAATTTGGAACATATCAAGAAATGGGTTGTGTGGTAAAATATGTTAATACAACCTAACTTGAATGAAGACAATAAATGTTCCGGTAAAGATGAAATGGACAAGTAAATGCGTAAAACTATTAATATCCATAAGATAAGGCAAAATGCTAAAGTAAGTGGGTAAATGGATAATTAAGCTACCAAGTTGTTAAACCCAAAAGTTGCATAAGAAGGTATGGACAAATATTTTCAAATGACAAATGAGTATTTTCAATCACGATGAATGCGTGTGTTAAAATAGTGATTTTCAATGCAAATACTAAAGGGTAATGTAATAAATGAAAGGGGTTAAATTTCGATAAAAGAATGGGTTTTAATCAAGGAAAGTATAATGGTTTCAAGTGTTGAATCGGGTACGTTAAACAAAGTGAGAATTCTAAGTATGATTAAATAAAACCTTAAATAAGATTAAGGTCAATTAATCTTGGCAAGTAAGATTTTCAAAAATAAATTGATTTATGCATTAGAATAAGTATTTTTTTCAAAGGTATACATATGTAGATATATACATATTTTCGCATGCATGTGATTATAGCGTGTGAGTATTCCTTTATACCGTTCATTTCTATACTATTCGTATAAATTCCACTAGGCATAGGCTCGAATCCTCAATTTGTTATGGTAGTAGGTATATTTATTTATGTTTTACGTTAGTAGCTTTGTTTACTCGGACTTCAGGGTGCTTCGCATGGGTCCTTCACGTATCTCATCTTGAAATTGGAATCGCATGCTAATAAGTGAAATGTTAATTATATAAAACTGGACTAGTAACATTTTTTAGGTTGTTTCATTGCATTTCACACCTAACGCTCAGGTTGGACCGAGTTGACTCATGGGTAACCCATCAATCCAGGTCGAGTGTTACAAAATGAGTTTCTCTTTCTCTTATATTAGTAGTGTGCCAAATGCTAAGTTACAAGTGCATTTTACTCCCTTAATTATTTTACAATGTCCAGTCAGAATAAAGATAATCATTCATTCTTGGGCCAAGTCCATGGACTTTAGAGAGATACCAAACTGCTGCTGCTTCCAAGTTTGTAGGTATCTTCCATATTTTTTTGAAAGTCAATTGACTAAAGAGGGACGCATTCACTCCTTGAATTGAATTCCTCATAAGAGGTTGGGTACGTACAAAATTTTTCATTGATAATGTTAGATATATATTATAGAGAACCAATGAAGTTGTTGTGGAAGCCATAATTATGGCACCTTTACTTTGTCAGGTTGAGACCATGTCCGAACAAGCTATGATTGATTTACATAAGGGATGTTTTGGTCCCAAGGGTGGAAGTAAAGTACCTACTCCTACAGTAGACAACCTTATGTATGTTGAGGAAGGACAAGTATACATGGCTATAAGGAGTAAGATCAGGTCAGACATGATTGTATATCATAACCAAGAAGGTTTATCATCCTTGGTTTGGTAGTTGGCATGTATGAAGGTATAAATCTTAGGGAAATAGGTGAAGGGGTGGACTTTGTGATAAATTTACCAATCTTGAGGCTGAGATTGAAAATTTTACGCATCGTGAAGATGAAGTAAAATTATAGGAGAACTAAACTAGGGAAAATTTGAGAGTAACAGAGGAAGATAAAGATCAAGTATGTGATAAGGTTCTAGAGTTGGAGGCCTCTATCTCCTCAGTGGATAAGATGGTTGTGGATAAGTTTATGGCTTCTAATTACTTTTAGTACATGTTAAATGAGACTTTTTTTGATGATAGGACAATTTGAAAGCTCGTATTCAGATTGATTATCATTCAATGGATCTTGACACATATAAGGCTTATGAGCATCCCTATTTTGAATACGGTCCAAGTAGTGGGCATTGAATTTTTATTCCTAGCTTCAAATACTTTGTAGGAAAGGAAGTGTCATGAAACAATCTAAAGTTATTGATATTTGCCTTAATATTTTATTTTCCTTGCATTTTTTTTGACATGGTAAGATCATGCTTCAAGTTTTATTTAGGGATTATGTGTATCCTGCTTCTTGTTCTTCTTATGTTAAAATTATGTTTAGAGTTTTACTTTATGAATGTGCTTGCATTTGATCATTGGCGATCTTTGGGACCTAACCTTATTTTTGGTCATGTTAAATATTAAGGCCATTGATTAAGTTTGGCTATATAAGACATTATGATCGTAGCGTAGAGTGGGTCTAAGTGTGTTTATTCAAGACTTTGGGGCCACAACTTAAGTATTTTGATTCAAGACTTTTGGGTAGGGATCCAAGTGTGTTCATTTAAGATCTTGGAGTAGTATTTTAAATGTGGTCATTTAAGACATTGGTCGTAGCCTAAGTGTGGTCATTTAAGACCTTGGGGACGTATCTTAAGCGTGGTAATTTAAGAACTAGGGTCATAGCCTAAGTGTGGTCATATAAGACCTTTGGTTGTAGCTTAAGTGTGGGACTTTGGTCCTTAGACAAGAATATGTATATAAAATAGTTCTTACTTGAGACAATAAAGAATTTTCAATCATTGAATTTAAATGTTTGAATAAAATGTAGCAAAATGGTAGGAAAGGTTGTCACATACAACTAGTTTGAGATGTTCAACATTCCAAGTATAGTGCAGCTCTTTCCCATAATACCCTATATTTTATGACATTTAATTATGGGATTAATTACATTAAATTGGGATAAATTAATTTAATATTAATCCGAATTTTAAAATAAATATTTACTAGCATGAAGAGAGTTAGTAATTATTGGTAAGAATAATGTTAAATATTATTAGATGAATAAGGTAATTAATGAGATTGGATTTGTTAAAATTGTCATGAGTGAATAATACGACAATAATAGAAATTAAGCCGGGACGCGCATGTGTCGTGTCGGGACTAAATTAATGGAATAAAAAGAAAATGAATTATACATCACCCGTATGGTCATTTTGAGTGCGCCAACGTGTTCAAAAAGGTAGAGATAGTTTGAAAAGTGTACCCGAGGGTTTAGTTTGGGTCTTGAGACATTTTTAGGCTTAATCGGTAACCCATGAGGGCATTTTGGTAATTTTCCATTTTTGCCCTTAATTAATGACGAAAACAGAGAGTTTATATCTGTGGGAAGAGAGAGTCCTCGAGGGTGAGAAACTGTAGAGTTGCAAAGGGGATAAGGAAGGGAAAAGAGAGAAGGGTTCCAAGGGAGAGAACCACCTACCCAACACCATCTTCACCAATTCCACCACCAACGCATAGATCGGGGAACGAGGAACGAAACCATACCCATCATCATCAATGATTCAGACTTCCATTTCTAATGCAAGTATCCAACTTACTGTTATTTAGTTGATATCACCTCCATGCTAGTGTAGGAGACGATTATTTATGTTTCCATGAAAACTAAATGATGTCTGGGAAAATTATGTTGAATTTCATAATAGAAATCACATTAGGATGACTCCCTTATTGTATGTAGATTGGTGAACATGAAATTGGATGCCCAGTAGATATAGGAATCAAAATATCAAGGGAATTCTTGTGTAATAAAATAAACTAGGGTTAAAGGATATATTCTTGAATTAATTCGTTTGATGATGATTATTGATGAATTAATGAAAGTTTTACGTTAGAAAGCATATATAAGTGTCTATATAATGTTCTTAATATTTGGTTGGGAGTTTAAGAATTGTTAATGGCGATTTGGAGAAGTTAAATGGAAGAAACCTGTAGGTTGGATATGCAGATTTCTGGGCAATAACTGCTTGATCGATCGATCGACTCAAGAATGTCGATCGATCGACTCCCTTCATCGATCGATCGACTCCTTTGGAAAAATGGAAACTTTTTTTTAATGTAATCAAATCGCGATGTGTAATGAACTTTGGACATAACTTAAATATCTTAATGGGACATAAAAAGGACCAGTAGGGTATAGGTAGGATCTAAGTGAGACGAGTTCATATGAGATTTAGCCGTGGGGTTTCGGGAATATAAATGGAGTGGGAAACCGTGCGTACGTTATAGTAGGTTTTGTGAGAATTAAGAAACACTTAGTCCAGTAGGGTAGTGAGGGTACACCTACTGATTTTATGTTTATCGAGTGGATATACTTCAAGAGTCGAGGAGTACTCATACGTATAACTCGGGTGTATTATGAATATATTATGGATCGTGGGCGTACCTAGCTAAATAATGTGAATATATGTATGGGTGAATGTATATATGTAATATGGTATATTTTTATGTAATCATACCCGCGCTACTTGCTATCACCGAGGTTCCGCGCCGGGATAGTCTTATCTCGATTGGACATTTATGGGGGATCTTGTATCCTACAACATAGCATCCTTGGTACAGGCTATCCGATAATAATAGGCAGACAATCCTAAGAGACGTGAGGGTATGTGCTGACCTCTTAGTGACTTAGAACTATGCTTCGCCTCCAATATATGTGTTTTATGTTAATACGGTTCGAGAGTGGATCCGAACGAGTATTCCCTTTATTGTATGAGAGGTACATGGATTGGATAGCAGAGTATGCCACCACCATAGATTTATGTGGGGTGCTCTATTATATATATATATTGTGTGTGATAAATATATGTACTGGTGATTCTTCTACTGTGTGTGTAAGTAGATAAAATTGAATAAGTACTCTTAAATAATTTAATTGCATGTAATCCCAAATCAGTGTTGAGTTATATTTAACTGACTTGATTAATTCATAGAAAGGTTATCTTAAATAAATCATAGACATACGGACACACAGATCAAAGATTGATGAGAGGAGAATTGGGCTAGACTAGTGCTTTGAGTTAATCTTATGAGTCATTATAATAGTACGTTAGGTGTGCAAACTAGTTGAGAGGTGAGAATTCTCAAGTGAGTGTCGAGGTACTAACATGGTTGTAATATCAATTAGTTAGCATCCTAAATACTTGCTAAACTATTTTAAAGCTATTTTACACTCGGGCTTTGGCCCGTTTCCTGTTATCTTTTCTTCCTCTTATATATATATATATATATATATATATATATATATATATATATATATATATATATATATATATATATATATTACAGGTGCCCACCCACGGGGGCGTAAAGCCTAGATCTTTGGACTATTAACGTGCTGCAACTATCATGAAAGTTGCAGGTCCTTGCAGCAGACGACTCCATTTCTTGATTTTCCAGTCTTATATCTAGTTATTCTCAGACAGGGCATGTGTCTCCCGTTTCCATATTTAATTTTAGTTCAGAGAGAGACTTGTACTCTTTATCATTTTAGGATTTAGCTATTGTTGGGATTGTTTTATTGATTTCCTTGTCCTGTAATTGGGATTTATTATTTGGATTGTTTAATCTAGCTTGGTTATTTCATTTGGATGGTTTGGTTTAATATTATTAATTGTGTTCATGAAAATGGTTTCATATTAAATCATAACAATAAGTCTTAATTTATAAAATCAAATGTTTTGACACTTAGCTTAATTAATTATTAGGTGATTAATAAAGAAAAAATATTTTTGACAGTGATGCTAAGAATGAACCAACCAGACACTTTGATTTAATTTAATAAAGGATTGATCACCCGGTATTTAATTAGGTGAGGTGTCACACTTACATTCCATAATTTTCAAATAATAGGTTCCCCGCCTCATCACCTTGGTTACCACATAAGGGTTTTCCCATTTCGGGACTAATTTTCCATCTTTGGGGTCCTTAATAGTGGTCTTGACCCTCCTACGGACCAATTCTCCCATGAATAAACTCCTTAGACAAACTTGATTGTTGTAGTACTTATCCTCTCCTTATGGGTTGTTTCTCTTACTTGAGATTCCTTTCGTAGTTATTCAAATAATTCAAACTCTAACCTATTTTAATCATCATTCATAATGTTGATGACGGGCATCACACTCTGGTAAGATGGTAGACCAATCTAAATTGGTAGGAAAACTTTTTTTTAAAGGCTAAAGAAAATGAGGCTTCTCGAGTTAAGCCACGGGCAGTGGTTCGGTATGCCCACAATATACCAGGGAGTGCATTGCTAATAGAACTTTAAAATCACCCAGAATCATATTTAAAGTGTCAGTTATGGTCCTATTAGTCACTTCTAACTAATCATTGGCTTGAGTGTGGGTGAGTGAAGACTAGTGATTATGTATTCCTAACCCGGAGCAGAAATGTTAGAAGGTGTTATTCTCAAATTGTGTGCTATTGTCACTGATGATAAACTTGGGGATGCCAAAACTACAAACAATTGATCTCCAAAAAAAAATCTCAGCATTCATAAGGTAAAAATTTGAGCAAAATTTGAAGGGGCTAAAGGGTCGAGTCAGGGAGATCCCCCATCCCCACACCTTTTCCTTCTTTTTATGGAAGTTTTTATCAAAACTTTGGATCAGTTTTGTGAGAAATCTAACTTTACATACCATCAAAATGCAAAGAAAATAAATCATCCACCTTTGTTTTTCTGATGACCTAATCGTTATTTGCGAAGGTAAACAAGCTTTTGTTTTATGTGTGGATAAAGCCTTGGAGGATTTTGGTAATATTTTTGCACTGCATCCAACCTAGTTAAGAGTAGTTTGTTTTGATCTGGAGTTAACCTGGAGGAGATTCAAAATATGAGCTCTATCTTGGGATTTCCTTGTGCCAATATTCCTTTAAGTATGTGGGAGTCCCCCTCATTTCCACTAGGCTAATAATTGAGATTAGAAAAAACTTATTGACATAATTTCTCAGAGAATTATGAGTTGGGTAACAAGGATGATGAGTTATGCTGGAAAGCTTCAATTGGTTATTTTTGTTCTCTTTAGCCCATATGTTTATTGGGATAGTTTGTTTATCCTCAGCAAAATCACTCTTAAGTCCATTGACCAACTACTTAGGGATTTTCTTTGTACATGATCAAACCCCAAGCACAGTGGTGCTAAGGTGTCATGTAAATATACTTGTTCTCTTAAACAAGAAGGGGGTTTTAACATTAAGAATTTAGAGGACTAGAATAAGTCATCCATGCTTAGACACTTATGAATTCTATGTTGCATAAAAGATAGCTTATGGGTTAAATGGTGCCACACATATAAAATTAAAGTTAGGAGTATTTGGTCTCTCTCAATCCTAAATGATTCTTCTTGGAGTTAAAAAAAGATTCTAAAACTTAGGATGGTTGGCAAACCTCTCATTAAGTCTATTATTTAGAATAGGGAATGCACCTGTTTGTCGCATGGCAATTGGAACCCTAATAGTTTTATCCTTCATCTTTACGGGGAGAGAACCATATATGATGCAACCAACAAGATCAAATATCATGTCTCCCGTATCATTCTTGGTGAGATTTGGAGATGGTCTATCACCTGGGAACTCAGAGAAATTAAAAATTTACCTCATCCTCCTATTAACCCAGATGTTGCTGATACTATCTAGTGGATTCGCTCCCGTGATGACAGATACTCTTCCTCCTTTGCTTGAATTAATATTAGATCACACCTCCATTTTGTTGAGTGGGACACCTTAGTGTGGAATAAGAACAATATTTACTAATTCTCTTTCGTATTATAGTTTGTCTGTAAAGATGATTTATATATCAAAGATAAATTATTTTTTTTGTAAATTATTCTTTCTAATACACGTGTACTTACCAAAAAAATTCTTCTTTCTAATACCTAATAATTAACATGACCAAAACTATGTCTAAGGCCCTAAAATCTCCAATAGTTAAATATGGGCATATTCATAAAGTAACATTGCGAACATACGAAGAATGGGAGGTAGGATACACACAAGCCCTAAATAATAATCAAAGACCATGTTAAAAAATGCAAGGAAATCAAACAATGAAGGAAAATGACAATCACTTTAGATTGTCATATAACATTATCTTTGATACAAATCATTTAAAACTAAGAATAAAAATCTACAACACACTACTTCTGCCATATTCAACTTGAGTAAATGTGTTATCAACATCAAAATAGGGATCCTCATGAACCTTATATGTATCAAGATCTATAAAAGATGATCAATCTGAATATGAGCCTTCAAACTATCATACCATAAAAAAGCCTCACTTAACAGGTAGTAGAAGTGGTTAGATTCCATAAAACCATCAACCGGCTTCTTCCCCTCTTGAGGGATTAATTCCTCAAGCTCCAGGACCTTATCACATGCTTGATCTCTATTTAGATCATATATGATTCAACTTCATCTACACATTGCTCAAATATTTTAATCTTAACCTTAAGAGTTGAAACTTTATCACGAAAGGGCACCATATGCCCCTCTTTCCCCCTCTCACTCTCTAGTTTGACATGAAGTGTTCCAATTAACTTCTATGAAGGATTTTGTGAACATGTTATATGGACTTACCTATATTTTTTTCCATCTACCTCACACTCTCTCATAGTTTTTGACCTATGGCCATCCAAATCTAAGTCCGTTAGGGCCGCTTGAATGCGGAGTTTATGCTAGGAAAAAATACGTATATGAGCTTGACGTAAAATTTTGGAAGTAGAACTAACAAATCATATAATAAGAGAGATACCTTCATACATGACTTCGCAACTCAAATGTCCAAGATGTTAAACCTTCTTGATTTAGATATGCAATCATGTCTACTATGATTTTACTCCTTATAGCCATGTATACTTATTCATCCTCAACATACATAAGGTTGTTGATGGTAGAAGTATGTTCTTTCTTCCAACCTTGGGACCATAAAATCCTTTGTCTAAATAAGTTATAGCTTGTTCGAATGTGGTCTCAACCTCACAAAGTAAATATATCACAACTATGTCATCCGCAACAACTTCAGTGGCGCTCAAGTTGTCAACAGTAGGAGTAAACCCTTTTCTTCCACCCTTGGGACCACAACATCCATTATCTAAATCAGTTACAGCTTGTTCGAGCATGGTCTCATACTAAGAGTGTAAAGGTGTCCTAACCATGGCATCCATAATAACTTCATATTACCTACAAGGCAAGGGTCTTGGGCCTCTTTATTCATCATTGGTTTACAACAAATGGTTTGGCTCCCCTATATAGGGTGGCTTTTACTATAAATCCTTATAAACCTTCTTCTTATTGGGCAAGGAATCTATGTAAAACCAAAGAAGATACAATTTAGTGAAAAATAAATAATTTCAAACCGTGTTAATTATTGGTCAACATAATCACATCGTTGAGAAGAATAATCATAGGGGTGTTGAGGAGGTAGAAACTCCAAGGCTACCAACATGATCCCAAGCCCACACGTATATAACATTTCACCCATAAATATAAAGTCTACATTCCTTAGCCCATGTTCGATACTAATCTCACTCTATTATAAGAGTCCACATCCAGGGTTGAATAATTTGAAAGAAAATGGAAAGGTAGTTAAAATAAATAACGATAAGAAATAAACTACCTCTTTGAAACTTGGGGATACTCTATATGGTGAGAACTCAAAAATATCTATCCCTAAGAGGCTTGTCAGTTGGGACTCCCGAAAATAAGGAAATAATATATTTTCTAAGACTTCTCAGAGTTTGAATTCCCAAAATACAATTGCTTAGAACCCACACGGATACTAAGTTTATACTAACCAATATTATTCTCAAAAGGGATTAGGCCAAAATTGTATGTACAACAGTTCTTAAGGAGATACATATGTATCCGTCACCTGCTTAAAACAAATAAAGGTAGGCATCATAAACCTCCATGAATTAGGCACCAATTATCCAGGTTCTAATGCCACAAAATGCAAAAAAAAACTAACGTGTGCTAGAATAAGGAACCGAAGTCCATCATCCAAAGTACAAGAAAACTTCACCACTTCTTGGAGTGCGGCGTTCTGTGTCATTCGGTTTTAGAGCCCTTAGCACCATTCCTAATGGAATTTTATATGTTGCCTTGAGTTTTATAGATTGAAAAGGTGTCACTCAGGTTCACACCTTCAAGGTAGAGGTTTTTTTTAGCAAACTCTGAATAATCGGGCGTATTAGTTAGGTGGACTGATCTAGCTAAAGATATGGGTTGGGTCAATTTCCAAATTCCTCTCCTCGATGGCATTATCATTGGTAGACATGGTGTATGATGTTAATATCCAAATACCTCCTATAAATAAAATCATATATTATTCATCCAAAGAAAAGTTATATGTGTCAAAGCTCATAGTTAATTGTGACACTTCACCTAATTAAATACCGAGTGATTAGTCCTTTATTAAATTAAAATAGGATTTACAAAATGGTCCATTCTTAGCATCACTGTCAAAAACCAATTAATTACTAATCACCTATTAGTTAATTAAGCCGGTGCCAAATTTTATTTTTCATTAAAGAGACCAATAATATTATGCGAAAAAACTGAATTTCAACATTCACACAATACTAGAGTCCAAACTAGCTCAAATAAATAACTAAATAAAGTCTATCCAAATAAACCATCGGCGAAAAATCCCAATCAAATAATGAATCCAACTAATAAGAATATTTGAATACAAGTCTAAAACTAAAATACTAAATGAATAAAGTCTAATTGGGGCAATACACCCTAATGAAATACTGAAATACTGCTAAGAGGTCCTACACTAGGAATGAAGGAATAATGCATCTAATTAAAACCCAGCAAACCTCCACGGTACTATAGTTATATGTTCCTATAAAGAATCATCAAGTTTGGTGTCCTGTGGTTGGACACCTTAAAGGTTTTGAAAAGATTTTATAGCAAAGTTTAGAACCCAAAATATTTAACAAGTGTTTATCACAATTTAAAATCACTTAATGATTACATATGTTAGGTCCATGTACACTCTCTTGAGTTTCCTCACCTCTCAACTATTGTGCACCCTAACGTTTTTACTTAGCCCACCTAGTTATTCTACCCAAGCTAACTAGACTAAGTATTTCTGGATCTGAACACGTCTTTGTTCCCGTATCACCCATACAATACTTCACCCATTAGTTAACGTTTCTCATACAATATAAGAGTTGAAATTTCCATTTCACTTATATTCTCAATATTCAATTAATTAAGTTTCACTACTTAATTCGATCTTTAGATGTACACTATCTAATTGTCTACCGTCACACGTAAGTAGACTATTCACATGGTGTATATATATTTATCTCTCTAATATATATCATTACAATGTCTCTCAAAAGGACCACCGAAAAACATGGGCATACTCTGCTATCAGTCCAAGTGCCTTTCATACTAAATAGGGACAAATGGTTCGAAATATCTCCTTGAACCCAAAATCAAATAACAAGCAGTGGAGGCGAATATAATTTTAAGCCTTTGGGCTACGTACATACCTAATGCACCCAAACGAAATGCCGGACACATTAATACATGACACACAGTGAGCCGCCCTAAGTTCTATGTTCTGGGGCACAAATTCAGACCTCCCTGAAATTGGCAAGGTGGGATCGCCCACTGTGCGGGAACCTCCGTGATAGCATGCAACGTAGGTATGTTAACATATATCATCAATCATATAATAGGTATACACACAACCTAATTATCATCATTTGTCTGTAGTATATATCACTCAAATACTCACTGTACCTTCAATTTATGATTATTCTCACTATCACATTTAATGGAGTATTGTTCTCTACTCTAAGGGTCCTAGTTACCCCTTATTTTATTTTAGTAGCGTTCCTTACCCTACTAGTTCATGCCATAAGTTCACTCATACTTTTTCAGAATCACATTCTCATTCTCACGAATTAATTACATTATCGTTTAATCTCATTTAATTATCATCTTAATTCTCTCGATAAGACTTAATTTCCGTAACTCTATCATGGCCTACTACAATATAATATATCCCTCATTATATTCTAACAATGTCCTAAAGTTTTTTTGGCAATAATTTAGGAGTTCTAGGCTAAAAAGGGTAATCCTCATGTTTTCTAGGAAACTAAATCAATTCGACAGGAGGCCGAATTGATTCATTTTTCCGCATATTCATCTTCTTCCTTACGCAAGTACAATTTCGCCATTAACACCCACATAACTTACATATTTCTTCACCAAATTTGAAACCAATTGTCCCTAACCATTTCTACATGCATTAGGATTATTTTTAACCTAAATACAATATCAAAATCTCATAATTTTTATTCAAGAAGGGATTTAAGCATATAATCCTCAACACCCTAGGTTTTATGTTCTTCCACCATTATTCATCAAAACCCCAGATTTAATTTGTGGATAATAACAAAAAATCTCTAATTTATTATCCTCCACTGATATCAAATCTTTCTACATGCAATTCTTACCCAAACATGTGTTTAAATCATTATTTTCTTCTAAGAATCATTACTTTAATCAAAATATGAAGAAATTCGAGTCACATGGGTAATATAATTTCAAATAACTTGTAAATAAACACTTGACTTTGATCAGTAGGGTCTGATTTCGTGGCTTGGTGATGGATTTGATTGTCTTCTCTTTCAATCCTCACTCCTAGGTTGTTTGTGGTGCAAGATTGAGATGAAAAGCTCCAAAAATTTCTTCAAAATCTCAAAGAACTCTCTCCTTTTCCTTTCTAATGGTTTCCGTTGGTCTGAAACACTCTTAACCCTAGCTCCTTCTATTTAACATCTGATAAAGGAGTTAGAAATTCGTAGGTCTTTTAACCCTCATTTTCCAAATGACTAAAATTCCCATATACGGTGCGGGTTTAGCCTAAAAAGGTCCTGGGACCCCGGTTATACTATTTTGACTATTTCTCCCCTTTCGAAGTCATCCGTGACCTTGAAATCGTCACCCGAGTCACTCTATATAATCATCCCATCACTACCTCAAATTAGCCAACACACGACTCCCGGTTGAGATAAATCTAATTACGCCAATATCACTCGCTGTTACACGTAATAATTTCCATGCGTTATTTACTATTTTCACTTAGTAAATTAAATTCATAATATTAATCATCATCTCTCTCTCGATTAATATTTAACAAACATATTATTACTCAATTCAATTAAATTTCTTCTCTCGCGTAATTTAAAACAAAGCTAATTAATTACCAAATTAATTAAATTCAAATACGTAGAAGGGGTATTATATTGGTGTCCACCAAATTCATTATCAAAGTTAATATGGCACATATTGAAATTTTTGTTATCATGGGGGAGGGTTAAATTTTGTGTGCCTAAGGTTCATTAACAGACCCAAAGCAATTCAACAAAACCCAACAAGTTATCTCATTTCCCAAACCAACGACACCAAAGGAAAGTATAATTTGTTCCATGGCGGTGGTATATGAACCCCAAAAAGTTTTCTATGAATCCATAATAATAGAAGCAAGAAATATGGGTGCACAACATATTCATCTCATAAAAAAATATTATTTTCCAAGGCCAAACAACGTTTGTAAGACCAACTCTTCCATGGATAGCTTAACACCAACACTAGAGATCGAAGAAAATTAGCGTTGGTATTAAGGGGCACAAAATCTTCTAAGATCATGATAATGTCCTGAAAATATAATTTATAACATGAATATGTATATACGTATTGAAAAAAATGCAAAATATATGAAGAAGGTTAATAACCGCGGGTGTATAGTCCAAAATCGTAAAATGGCTATGGAAAAGGTTTGAAAGCATATATACATATGGAATACATGAGTGTGAACATGTATGATTCGTATCCTACAAATGTAAAGAAACAATAAAAAATAAATATGCATAATCCACATATTCCAAAGTATAAATAAAACTACAAAAATGCTTCTATTATACCCCAAGAATGGTCGGTGTTCGATAAATTAAAAGAGAAGTCAATGGAGATCCACGGAGGTTCACAAATTCAACATACATGAAGATGGATGGGCATATCGGTGGGTGTTTTTAAACATATACATATATACCGCACATAAAAATGTCGGCACCCGTTCCTTCAAAAGTTACCATGGACATCACATATTATGTGTGTTGGACTTGGATAATAAAAATTGATAAATGAGTTGGACACTTGGGTTTAACTTGGTTCAACCTAAGGAGTTTTACCTACATCCACGGACTAAATGGGGTTGTCTCTCTTATATTAATAGTGACCCAGAGGCAAAGTTACATTTTCTCGAAGGCTAAGTTACGATTTCCCAGAGGCCAAATATGAAAAGTTTCTTGAAATAAAGAATTACTAAAGTGCAAGGGGAGAGATAATACAAGTGTGAATTAAGTACAACATAACTATAATCTTAGTTACGATTAATGAAGTTTTTGGTATTTATAGTTGTGAAGTGAACTTTCTCAAGTTTAAAAGGGAAAAATTCATTAATTGAGGTGGTTGAGATTCATTAATGTCCACCTTATTCAAAGACTTATTCCTCTTTGCTGACCTTCTTTATGATTTGGGGCTGATTCGAAGCTCAAAACTCTATATTGTGAGAACATTCCTTGGTCTCGAAGGTCAATTCATTCTCTTTTGCACTTTTATATAATTTTGAAATTCATAGCAAGAATTGAGAAATATTCTAGGTCAGGGGTGGTGGATGAGGTCATAAGCTCACTTGAGAAGTGGACAACTGTTTGTGGACTTGGGTCCATTTAGCATGCCTATTATTGGAGGTCAAGAGGCTCTTATGAAATCGAGTCTAGGTTGTATTCATGCTATCAATAGATATGGGTCATTTGAATTTATTATTGGTTCTAAGAGGTGCATACCCCATAGACTTTGTTGTTCTTGGATTTTTTAGGTGGCTGGGGCTTGGACTTAGACCAATGTCAAATTTAAAAGTATTAGTATTTAGTTATTTATTACAAAAATACCCTCAAAGAAGTGTCGTTATTGTTAAAAGGAATCATCAGATCAATCATCATTGGCTATAATGCCTTAGTCAAAGACATCATCCTTCTCTCCTTTTAACCATTACCACTCACATCATTTAACAAGTCCATCACATTCGGAATAATGGCATCCTTCATTTCGATCTCCCCTAACTTTTCGATGAAGAGATGGTTTAAAGGTGAAGATTAACCATTCCAATTTTTTTGGGTGGGGTGGGGTGGGAGGGGGAACTATAAGATTATCTTTGTAGCGTATGCCAAACCAATAAAATCTCAGCTTTCATAAGAAAATTTATCAAATTATCATACTCATAGCCTTAGCCATAATGGCATTGCATAAAATATTGACAAATGTTGTGAAAACATTCCACATATTTACCACCTTTGGATAAGGAAAACCCTTGCTCCCATGATAATCGAACTATGGTGGGAGCACTTTTCCTTATTTTATCTAACCATTATGCCGCACTTACAGTTTTGAGCCAAGCTTGCTGCAACAATTCAAATGTCATGGAACGTTGCATCTTGCCTCATGCTCAAAATCATTACCTAAATTTTGGTGTGGTAGAATAACATTTGGATAATGTGGAAAAACGCTTTGGAGATGGTCTAAATAAAGTAATCACTTCTTTAACACCTTTTTGATCCTTGAGATATTAATTTAAAAACAAAAAACATAAAGTTCAATGTTCATTTGATTATTTTTTATTTGTACCCCTTGCCCTCTTCCTCCATTTTTGTTTTTCCCTTCTTTTTTACATGTTAATGTTACTTAGTTGGATAACAACAATAATAAATTCTTTGTTTTATCCGAAAATGAAAATTTATTAATATTTTGAATTTCTCAGCATATTTGTTTAGAGAATGATAGTTTTTCAAAAAGTATATATATATATATATATGCATTAATTCTAAATTTATAATTCACTAAAAGTGAAATTTTCTAGTGATGAGAAATTCACTTTAGGTATGTTTTTGTCCCATTGTGAAAAACTATTGTGAGGCTCTTCGTCTTGAATAAAAAAATTTATAAAGGAATTATGATGAAATGATATTTCTAATTATAAAGAACTCCTAATTTTTGTTGATATAAAAAGTGATTATAATTAGAAGGCACTAAAGTGAGGATGATACTTGAAGAAAAATATTCTTTGGAAAATATGTGAAGTGTTGGCTCAAAGTTTAAAATAAATGAGTGGTGGTAATGGACTAGTAGTCCTAGATCATTTAAAAAAAAGTTGTGCATGTTTGATCCAAGTGTCTAAGGTAATACTAGGCACATAGTGCGGTACAAACAACTAATGAGTGTTATTTTTTATTCATATGCCCAAGTTTGTCTTTGGGTATTAAATAGTCTTAGGTTTCATTAATCTCGGGTGGAAATTGAGTTGTTTAAAGAGGAGAGATGCGAGACTTCTCTTACTTATGCGAGCTTTGGGGTGAGACATAAAAATTTATAATTGTTGGGCGTGATATATATGTATAGAGTGAGGATTTTACTTAGAGGTTTACATGGGAGCTAGATGTTATATGAGGACCAATTTAAAGCATGAGTTTGGTAAAATTATTGGAGTAACCATTAATTCAGTTGGGTGAACATTATTATTCAATGGCTATTTAAGTCTTGAATTTTTATTCTCTATTGTATTTTTAAACCTCTTATATAATGTATTTGGTGTCTCCATGGATGTAGCCAAATTATATGTTTGGTATGATTGTGTATATTCTCTCTTCATTTCATCTTCATTATGATTGTGTGTGAAAATTCGTTCACAAGTCCATTTAAATAAAACATGGTAGAGCATCCCGTGGATGGTCGCTGCCTTAATCATCCTTGGTCGCGGATAGGTGTACCCGCAGTCGTAGGTCCAAAATGTGTGCAATCTCTCTCTCCCTCTCATAGAGTTTTAGTTTAATACTAATTAAAACATGTTCCTTTTCATTCACAAGCACACAATTATAATTTGAGATTAACTCTTTTTCAAGTCTTAACTTGGAGCCCAGTAATGCGAAAATGACCTAAATGTCCATCGGGTTTCTATCTAAACCCCAAAATACCACCTAATTAAATACGTATTTATTTTATTCTTTATATTACCACAAAATTAACCAAATTCATTAAAATTATATCTTTTCTCATTTAATCCAATTTCCAATATCAAAATATTATGTTTATTACAAGCATAATAATGTCGAGCATGAGTTTATTTTATTATGATAAATAAAATAAACTAGTAGGGGGATTATGATCATCTTAGTAGGATACACTATGTCATCCTAAATACTTATAAGTGTCATTTTTATGACTTTAGACCACTGCGAACATGTTTTGCACTTTATGAACCGCTTACATCTTGAGTATGTTCCACACATCATATATCACCTGGAGATCATATACAACCTAAAAGTTAAAATGGCATGTGCTCAAACGACATTAAACTTTTTGTTCATGATACACTTACTAAGTGTTTGCTGCTATGATTCATTACACAATATCTCCACACTGTATTTTGTTACAATAAAAAAAAAAAAATATAGGGGGCATAATAAAGATTGAGCTTGAATATTTTGGCGCTTCCCAACCATTTGAAATATTATATTATAGTATGAGAAAAGTTATATTACTTTGTAGAGGCTTCCGATTAAGTCAGACATTGAGTCGCACACCATTATTTTATCACCAAATGATCCTTATGAACATGAGATAACACGTGACATAAGAAGTTGCAACGCCAGAAAGGACCTCGTGTGTATATTTTATTTTATTTATCTTACATTACAAAAAATCAAAGGGGGAAAATTTCTCACTATAATATTGCATGGCTTTCACCAAAACTCCTTCAATTACCTTTGCAACAATTTTAGGATGATCAAACTCTAAAGCCAAAACATTGATATCAGATGATAAAACCTTGATTTCATTCTCAGAGATTGATAGCATCGTCATATTGTGTTTAGAATCAACTTGTTTACGGAAGCCACAATATGACGCTGATACACCTTGAATTTAAGGATCTAGTTCAAGCACTATGATCTTAATTAATAAAGCAACTTGGGGCACAAAACCCCCCACGACCTTTATCATGTGCACAATATCTAGTTGTCACTCAAAAAACGAAAACATAATAAATCATAGCTATCTTTAAAATTTTAAAACATAAAATACTTATCATGATGGCAAGTCTCCATCCAGTGGTGCATTATATTACAAAAACTTACCAACTTTGTGGTAAGTTTTCCTCAACGGTGAATTATATTATAAAATCTTACCAACTTTGTTGTAAGTCTCCCCAACATCATGGTAAGTCACTCTCAGGGATGAATTAAATTGCAAAAACCTTACCGACTTCGTGCAAAGTTGCCATCAATGGTTCATTATATTACAAAAATCTTACCAACTATGTGGTAAGTCACACTCACGGGTGCGTTAAAAAATCTTATGCAAAATTCGTAATTGACCCCCTTAGTCGGTGTTTAGTAAAACCATTGCTAGACTGAGCAATCCACTAAGAAGGTGTTTATTAGAAATTCTTACCAAAATTGGTAAGCCACTAAGAAGGGAGTATTTTAAAATCTTTCCTAAGTGAGTCACTGTAGAGGGAGGTCTAGGCTTAAAGTTGATTAAAATAGCTCTAACACTTCACAACAAATTTTAGGGATGGTTGCTCTCACAAAGCTGAAGTTGCTTGAATGATCATGTAAAAAAGGTTTCTCGCATAAGGACAAGCTGTTCGAAGGACCTCCCACAAATACCAAGACCAGGAGATAAACTTTGAAAACACAAATTGTAATAGGAAGATTGATGTACTTATATTTAGTCCTCTTTGTACAAATAACAATTACTTTGTAAAGGTTTGAGGTTGATTGGTATCTTCAAGGGACCATGTCTAGAAGTAAATATGAGATCTTACATGATCTATTGAACAACCTCATTCTGGATATCTCGCAGGGATTTGGTTTGGAGGATTGGGTTCAAGGCAACGTTAGGAGAGACCAACACCTTTAGGGTGTTTAGGAAAAACCTTGGTTTATACATAACATGGACCAGTAGTATCTCGAGATACCATCTCTGGGAACCCATTTGAGGGTCCTCAGTCCTACAAAGTTATCCAAAAGTTTAACCTCTAAAATCTACACACACCGTAAGTTGTTCGAACAATTTATTAGTCGAACAACCATTAATTTGATGAACCAACTTTTTGAGTGATGTGACAGCACATCCCTCACAGGTTACTGTTTACTAACTCTTTGAAGTCAGCATGTCTAACATTTAGGAACTCGATAAAATAGCGATCAAGTGAAGATATTCCTAGGATGGTAGGTCCATAGCTGGCACATCACGTCTTATTTACTGCGTTCGCAACTCTAAAGAGCCTAAACAGTGTTCCCGCCAAAATGGCATGTCTGGATAATTTAATGCAATATCTTTGGAATTAAATGCAAAAGATTATTAAAATTATGAGAGGTCAAAATGAATTTATTATAGGAAGGTCACTCGAATGATTTGGCTCCTCTATAAAATACCTCCAAAGTTATACTATTTGGGGGATCACACTTTTCTAGCCGAGAATTCCTGTCAAAATACTCCCATACAAGGGGGTTTATCATTAGAACATTTATTGATTGACCAACCCCATTTACTCCATTTGTGTTTAAGGTTACTGCCTTGCCTTCAGCCAACCAAGTCAATTGCGGGATTTTCCTAATTGATTATTTTGCTATAATATTTATGTTGAAAAATATATTTAATATAAGAGTTTTGTATATTGAATGTGCCGACTTGAGACTTGCATATTATTGTCATTGATTGTTTTAAGGCCATAATTGCCATCTTGATAAGGGCTTACACCTCCCTTGAGATTAATATCATCTCAAGAACTCACTTCCTACATTTAGCGACTCCGCTGGGGAGGTATTCAACTTATCGGAGAGGGGGCGAGTAGGCAAATGGAGACTACTGTGCCTACTATTAGTGGGACGGCCGATGAAGGTTTTGCACAGATGGTAGGGATGATGAGCCTGTTCGCTGGGTTCATCAAGACTCCAGTAGCTCAGGCGGTGTTAGGGGATGCAGCAAGGCCTAGTTCATTCGTGACCTCACCAGTGACTATGCAAGCTCCCTTTATCTCAGAGGGAGTGGCTCAAGCAACTACCAACTGTGCGTCCCACCAACACCACCTTTGAAATCTCCCTTAGCTTTGGGGGGATGAATACAATACAACTATTCTAACTTTTCCCCTGGCTACGTATCCAGTTAATGGCATGCCGATTGCAGCACTAACACTAAGCCCAGTGATGATGATCCTTATGCAGCACAACTCAACTTCACCTACGAAAGAAGAGATGAAAAAGGATCTTTTGAAAATGATGGTGGCCTTTAAGGTAGGAGGAGAAGATTCTTCGGTATATGATGATTTTCGTACTCCGTATCCAGAGAAATATAATAACAAACCCTACTCGGTGGGTTATATTCCCCCTATCTTTGAGAAATATACAGGAAAATGGGGGAATCCCAAGGAGAACATTAAAAGGTTTGTGGAGAACCTTGGGGCCCACTGTAATAATAAAAAGATAAGGTTAAGAGAATTTTATAAGTCTCTAACTGAGAAAGCTTATACGTGGTACTCCCATTTAGCTACAGGAAGTGTGGCCACGCGGAAGGACATTCTTATTCAGTTCATAAAAATATTATTCTTGGTTGAACATGAATTTACTCTTACACAACTAGCTCGAGAGAAACAGAAGATTGGCGAGGATGTAATGATGTACATCAGGAGATTTAGTAAGGACTTTCTGGACATGAGAGAAGAGACATGAGAGGCTAAGATATTACAAGTTTGTGCAGAAGGCTTATTGCCTGATTATATATGCCATATGATAAATGAAACTCATGAGGGTGCGTTTGCTTCGTTCCTTAAATCTGCAAGGAACATTGCCTTGGTGGTGAATCCACTGCCAACACCCTCTCTATCCTTGTCAAGTTTTTTACTTAAGATGTCAGGTAGATCGAGTAGAGGGGTACCTCCTTATGTGAACTATGCCAATGATGAAGGTGGAAAGCACGATGGAGGAAATTGTGGCCAAAGGGGAAGATGAAGCAAGAGGAAGTTCAAATATGATGACCCCTTGAAGTTGCGTTGCTTAGTAGAGAAGGGTATTGAAACCTATGATCTCATGATTCGAGACAACATATGTTGGCCCATAGTGGACGAGATAACACCCATCACTTAAGAAGATAGAGAGGGCCCAAAGTTTTGCATGGTACACAACATGGTGAGACATCCAGCGAGTAAGTGTTTTGATTTCACAAAGATAATAGATAGACATGTCAAGAGAGGAGATATTGAGCTTTTGCAAGCCAACGTCAACAACAATCCTTTGCCAAGACATGGGGAAAATATTGACAGTGCTTTTGACGAGGAAGAAAAATGATTGATAGTGGAGAATAAAGTCCAGGAGGAAGATTTTACAAATTCACTAGAAGAGTGTTTATCCCAAATGTCTATTTTGATGCTAAAAGAGGAAATAAAAGACGAGTGGAGTCCAATGGATGATTTGAGCAGACAACTGGAGCCTTGCTCCTTAGGGGGAGTGAATGTAGTGATATTATATGATGAATCGACTTAAGATATTTGAAGGAGATTTATGAGATAAAAGAGGAGTAAGCTGACCCTTGGGTGGAATACGCTGCAATAGCAAGGTCACAGAAATTTAATTGGTTTTTTGACCAAGTCGGACTGCTAGAGGATTCTTGACTAGAGGTTGCTTGAGAAATCTTCTAAATCACCAAGAAAAACACGGCTCCAAACTTGCGATGGAAAATTCTAATGGCCAAGCTAGTAAAGAAATTCCTTTGAGAGGTTATTTTTTCGGAGGAAGATTGGTTGTTTAGGTATCTCTATAACAAGCCACCTTATGTGACATCGAGTGTGAATGGGTGTAGCTTTAACCGTGTCTTGATGGATGGGGGAGCATCTATCAATATTATGCCCATGGTGTCATTCTATGCCAACAATATCTCTGAGACAAGGATTGTGAAAAGTTCATTGTCCATAGCAGGATATGATAACAAGTTGAGCAAGTCGATAGGTTATGTAAATGTGGGGATCACAATGGGGAACAACACTTCCCATATCAAATTCCACCTCATGGACTGTGAGCCATCTTACCAGCTACTTATGGGGTGGGTATGGTTCATAACCGTAGTTTGATGCCTTCCACATATCACCAGTGTGCAAAGTCCAATGCCAATGGAGAGGAAGTAGTCATTCGAGCATCCAAGAAGCCTTTTACGAGGGAGGACGTTCACTTGGTGGATGCAACCTTATATACAGAGTTAGCTACAGAATCTAGTGTGCTCACTCGATACACAGGAGGAATTAAGATCCCAAGTACTAAGGAAGAATACGTGCATCTCCTCGCCCGGTAGTGGCCTACGAGGAGCAAGAATGGGTGCACGAGACAGTTAGGCCTACCAGACCTTCGAGACATCTTCGTGACCGAATAATGCCATGAATAAATCCAATCGAACAACAAGTCTAGCAACAAAGTGTGCTCAGTTGAGTTTCAAAGAGGGAGTTACAAGAGAATTAATGCAAAAGACCTCTTTAGGAGGAGAAGCCATGCCAATGCAAAAGAGTGGTTTTGGCCAATGGAAAGATTATTTACAAACTCTGAAGGTGTGAACGGGCATCCATAAACCTAGATGATGAGGTTGACCCGGCCTATGAATGATTTTTGGTGGATGGTTTAGATCAATACTTGGTGATTGACAACTCCAACATCCAGGAATTTGAGGAGGAGGTTGAGGAAGAACCAGAATGAAGGAAGGATGGGCCAAGATCCTAAGTCCAAGGGCTTGAGCAGATAAACATAGTTGGTGAAGGGGATAACCCAAGACCAATGTTTATTTCAAAATACCTCGAGGACACTGCCAAAAGAGCACTGGTGTAGATGTTGAGGGAATTCAAGGATGTGTTCGTGTGGAACCCAGGGTAGACCAAGAGGTAAGCTGCCACATATTAAATCTTATGCCATCGGTGTTATCGATAAAGCAGGCCACTTGAACGTGTAAGTTAGAAATAAACTTGAAGATAAAAGAAGAGGTTCAAAGGTTACTCAAGGAAGGTTTTATTACCCCCCATCCAGCACCCCATTTGTTTGTCTAGCATTGTGCCTGTAGGGAAGAAGGACAAGAACCAAATCCGAATTTATGTGGACTTTAGAGACCTAAATCGAGCCTGTTTGAAAGATGAGTTCCCCTTACCTTTCATTGACAGTCTCATAGATGCAACGACAGGGAACGAGATGCACAACTTTATGGATGGCTATGTGGGTTACAACCAGATTAAAATGGACCCAGAAAATGTTGAGAAGAGAACCTTTCACACCCCATTAGGTAACTTCATGTATACCATTATGCCTTTTGGCTTAAATAATGCAAGGGCTACCTACTAAAGGACTATGATGACCATATTCCATGATCTCTTTCATGAGATTGTAGAGTTTTATGTGGATTATTTGGTAATAAAGTCCAAGGTAGAGGCCACCCACTTAGTAGATTTGAAGAGGGTGTTACAGAGGTATAAGAAGTACAAGTTACAGATGAATCCCTTGAAGTGTGCATTCGAAGTAACCAGTGGAAAGTTATTGGGATTTATAGTGAACAGATAAGTGGTGCAAATGGATCTAAGCAAGAAAGAAGGTATCCTCAACATGCCAAGACCAAAGACTGCGAAAGAGTTGAAGAGGTTTTTGGGGAAAGTTTCTTACTTGAGGAAATTTGTGCCTGGGTTGGTCGAAGTAACTCATCCACTGATGGAGATTCTACGAGCAAAGGAAAAGTTCATATGGGAGTAGTCACACGAGGAAGCTTTGGACCAGTTGAAGAAGTTATTAACATCTCCCCAAACAATGGTTCCCCCTCGAGTAGGTATTCCTTTACATATCTACCTCACATCCACTAAAAGATCAATAGGGGAATTATTGTCTCAAGAGGTGGAGGGAGTGGAAAAACCTATATATTATCTAAGACGAATCATACATGGGCCTGAGGCTAGATATATAAGAATTGAGAGACATTGTTTAACTTTAGTGTTCGTCACTCAAAAGCTTAGGCATTGAATGTTATCTTTCATAGTTCACATTATTACTAGATGTGACCCCATAAATTTTTGCTACTCAGAATTGTGTTAATAGGCAAAGCCTCTCGATGGCTCTTAATTTTTTCACAATATGATCTCAGGTGTGTGGTTCCTAGAGCGATCAAAAGTTAAGCTTATGCAGATCTGCTGGTCATATTTCCTTCGAGAACATTCGATCCATCTATTGGGGAGATGCATGGAGATGATCTCCAAGCCAACTATCTCGAAGAAAATTTAAAATAATGGAGCATGAAGTTTGATGGCTCTTTGTCTAAAAACACAAGAGGGGCAGAAGTGATTTTACATGAAGGGGAAAAAGAGGTCCGAATGTCCTTCAAGCCAGATTTCAAATGTTCAAACAAAAAAGTTGAGTACGAGGCCGTAGTATTGAGGCTGTTAGAGGCTCTATGAAGGGGTTTACATGTGCTAACAATAAAAAGGGATTCCAATTTGTTGGTATAGTAAGTTAACGGTGAGTATGATCCCAAGAACTTAACCTTGTCACTTTATCGAACAATTGTACAATGGTTGCTCGGATAATTCCATAAAGTGAAGATCAAGAGACATCCAAGAATGGTGAACATACATGGAGATGCTTACGCCACTATACCCCAAAAAATTTCCTTTGACAGAGAGTCGACGGTTATTCAAATCACAAAGAGAACAACACCATTATCTATATTAGAAATGTTGCCTTCTAATGATATCAATAACTAGAGGGGGGAAACATGAAAACAATTGTAAACGGGGAAAGGATCACTGACGTTGGTCGAGATAACATAATATTTTACCACCCCGGGTAATCTGGACTTTAGAAACAAAGGGGGATGGTTATCTAGGTGTGTGGGACCCAAAGAAGCTAAGAAGAGGTTAATAAAGATACATGACAAAAGCTGTGAGACAACAAAAATATCTTTGTATCAAAGAATTCAGAGGGCATGGTACTTTTAGCCAGTAATGAAACAAGACGCTGCACTATTACAGAAAGATTGTGGGAAATGCCTACTATATTACCAAGCTGCAAAATGTAACTTCATAGATCAGCTATTATATTAGAGGCAGCTATGCCTACACATGCTGGTCAATGGGATTGTTCCCATGGATAAAGATAACACTACAAGACTGAGACGATGAGAGTTTAGGTATTACATCAAGGATGGGCAGCTTTATCGAAAAGGTTACCATGATAGGCCCCTAAGGTGCATTAGAATGGAAGAAGAAGATGAGGTACGCCAGCAACCACATGAGCTAGGGTAGATTAGAGGAGTAAAACTTTATGACCAACTAATGATGTTGGGGTATTTTTGGCTAGCCATGGAGAAAGATTCAATAGAGGTTTTTAGAAGTGTAAGGCTTGCCAACTCCATGGTAATATGATTAACTTTATGAACAACAAATGATGTTGGTGGAGGATCAAAACTTTATGACCAACTAATGATGTTGGGGTATTTTTAGCCAACCATGGAGAAAGATTCAACAGACTTTGTTCGGAAGTGCAAGGCTTACCAACTCCATGGGAATATGATTCATGCTCCCTCGGTGTACCTACATTCCCTTTCCACTCCTTTTCCATTTCATACTTGGGTATTCGATCTGGTAGGGGCAATCAATCGCTCCTAAAGGTGCAAGATATGGATACTGGTGGCTATAGAGTGCTTCACCAAGTGGGTAAAGTCCATACCATTAAAGAAGGGTACGACTAGGGTAGTGGAACGTTTTATAAAGGAGTACATTATTTATAGATTTGATATCCCTAAGGTATTCCTATCGGATAATGGGACCCCATTTGTTAATAGTGATGTGCGAATGCTAACGGAAAAATACTCCATTATTCACCACAAGTCAATAGTTGCCTACCCTAAGTGCAATGAACAAGATGAAGCAATAAACAAGACTCTGGTAAATATCCTATCGAAGATGTTAGAAGATTTCCTAGGAACTTAGGATGATAAAATACCATAGGTCTTATAGGTATATAGAACCACAAAGAGGAAACCTATAGGGTACACTCCTTTCTCGTTAGTGTTTGGTGCTACAATAATTCTCCCAATAGAACTTATGGTATTTTCTTCACGCTACAACCTACGAAGTGCAATGCTTCCCCATGGTTGTCATGTACAACTGGAAGCATTGGAAGAGCACAGAGATAACACGGAAATGCATTTTGAGATGTACAGAAAGCAACTATCCAAATCTTATGACCAAATGGTAAAACCAAGAAAATTATAGGAATGTGACCTAGTTTCGAAGGCTTGTGCAAGGCACATACTGGGTCTTTCATAGCCTACGTTTAAAGCAAATTGGGAAGGACCTTATGTTGTTTGAAAATCTCAAGATTTAGAATATTGTGAAATCTCGAAGGTTGAGGATGAAGAGACTTTTAAACTCAACAACAAGTGGATCAAATTTTTTTATTTAATTTGTTAACTTATCATAGCGTTTTTTTTTTGGGATTATAAAAGGTACAAATAAGCTGAAAAGAGGGCATGTTGTCACAACGTGTTAAAACATTTTTTACGGAATATATAAAAAGTATGGGGGTAATGTTGATACAACCACAAGTTTGTTTTTCTATTTTTTATAGACAATATGAAAGTAAAGGGCAATTCAATATTATGCATTCCAAAATCACAAATTTCAATTAAGACATCAAAGAGGGTATACTGCCTCGAGATATATGGAAAAATAAAATAGGGTAGTACATTATTTTATAACTAGATGTAACTCAAAAGTCCCATTAATAATCACTTAGCTCATCTACAACAAACCACAAGTTTGAAGAGTCCAAAATTCGGTGGTGATGATCGGGTAATAGAGAGGCTAAAGAAACCTCCTTATTGGACAAGTTTGCCATTTCCTGTTGATAATGGTCCATTTTCTGCTGAAGCTCATCAACCTTCGTCTCAGCCTTAGCCAAAGACTCCTTGGCAACAACAACATGTTCTTTAGCTCTAGCAAGTTCAGAATTCAAAGTGTCCATCTTCTCGGCTAAGGCACTCTGGGAGTAGGTAGTAGCCTGGATTTTTGCATAATAGGAGGGCAAGTCAGCTTTCTTCAAGGACTTGAGCAGATCGATCAACCATTTAGACCAAAACCCTCGCCCATAAGGGTATTGATTTACCCCATAATTTCTTTGATCCTCCTGGGACTTAAAAAAGTAGAGGGGCGTGCAACACATCAAATAATATGGTGAAAAATCCTAACAATCTACAAGCCATCATAACAGGGATAGATTGAATACAACGTGCTGTAAAAGTGGATGGATGACGTTCTACCAATTGCTCGATCAGGTCGCTATAAGGTAGAGTTTTAATATAGGCAAAGTCCTTCAAAGAACGCCTCACAACCTCATAGGAGCCAATTCTAGAGGATGGACACTAAAGGTGCTGTCACTGGCAGAGGGAAATATAAAGTTTGAAGCCCTGTCATCTTCTTACAAAACTGGAGTTTTGTCTCGTTCCCCTTTGTCCGCATTTTGTGGTTTCTAGGGAATGGTGATGGGCTTAGCAAAATTCCCAATAGATTATGCAGGAACATTCTCGGGAGGTACTTGCTTAGTAGGGGAAACACCATTCCCCAAATCCATTTGCTTGTTAACTTGCACACGAGAGAATGAAGAATAAGTCAAATGGAAAGAAAGAAGAATATGGGCACAACATATGTTCAAAACTCCCAGTTTTACTTAAAACACCTTTATGGTTACTCGACTAAGTAAGATTGGGCAATCTTAAGTCGTAGTTTACTTAAAGCACCATTAAGGTTGCTCAACTAGGTAAATTATTGTCACTTCTAAAGTCCGAATTTTACTTAAAGCACCTTTATGGTTACTCGACTAAGTAAGATTGGGCATTCTTAAGCCACGATTTACTTAAAGCACCGTTAAGGTTGCTCGATTAGGTAAAATGTTATCGCTTCAAAAGTCCTAGTTTTACTCAAAGTACCTTTATGGTTTCTCGATTAAGTAAGATTGGGCGTTCTTAAGCCGTCGTTTACTTAAAGCACCTTTAAGGTTGCTCAACTAGGTAAATTGTTATCGCTTCAAAAGTCCCAGTTTTACTTAAAGGACCTTTATGGTTACTTGACTAAACAAGATTAGGTATTCTTAAGTCGCAGTTTATTTAAAGCACCTTAAGGTTTCTCCATTAGGTAAACTATTGTTGCTTCAAAAGTTCTAGTTTTACTTAAAGCACCTTTATAGTTGCTCGACTAAGTAAGATTGGGCATTCTTAAGCCGCATTTTACTTAAAGTTCCTTTAAGGTTGCTCGACTAGGTAAACTGTCATCGTTTCAAAAGTCCTAGTTTTACTTAAAGCACCTTTATAGTTTCTCGACTAAGTAAGTCTGGGCATCTTCAAGCATCAGTTTACCTCATGCACCAATAGGGTTGCTCGACTAGGTGAACAACTTGTTGCTTACACAAATCCAGATTTTAATCACAGGAATAAATGATGGTTTTTACCAAAGAAATTGAGAGTAAGAATACCTCCTTAGTAGCCACTAGATCACGAGCAACCTCAAAAAACACAATAGGGGCAATAACTACCTTTTCTATGGGTTTGAATTTTTCTCAAACTTGCATTTCCTTAGGAGTGGTTGCTTTACCTCCTAGTATTAAGGGACCAAATAACCCCACTAGAAACTGGTTAGTGATGGTAACTTTGGGGGGAACAGTCACAAGATCCCTATAAGTGTTGATGTTAAGCCTTCGATGGGGGCAACCTGCGAAAGACATCACAAAATGTAAGTGTCACGTACACATAAATGAGATATATAAAATTCAAGAAATTAGTTCACACTTACCATAGTTATAGAACCAACAACTATTGTGGATGAAACTTCAACCACCTCTTTGGCTTGAGAAATAACTACCAAAGAGGGACTACATTCTAAAATAAGGGGCATATTTTCTTCATGCTGAGGGGACGATGAATGAGGGTTAACACTAGGAGTATGTTGAGATGAATGGCCTTTAACACTAGGCATTGCCTTGAATTTTTCATTCTATGGGTCATCGCTATAATCATCAAGGATTGTATAATCCATGTGAATGGAGCTAGGATGCTCAGTAGAATATCACTACACCAAAAACAGGAATCTGGCACGGTTTAAAACTGTGCCAAATCAAATCTGGCACGGTTTTGAACTGTGCCAGAATTAGGTGTTCCAAAATGACCATTTTTTCTGACACGGCTCAAAAGTGTGCCAGATTTGGCCAAATAGGAACACTTCTGGCACACTTTTAAACCGTGCCAGAATTTGATATTTATGGCACACTTTTGGCATAGTTTTTAACTGTGCCAGATTCAGCACAGTTTAAAAAAAATTGGCACAGTTCAAAACCGTGCCAAAATATGATACACTTTTGCCACGGTTTTGAACTGTGCCAAATTTTTTTATAAAAAGAAAAAAAATAATTAATTCAAAGCACAAAAATTCACAAATTAAAAAAATTGCACGTTGTTGATAAACTAATGTACATACAAACTTCAAAATATTACAAATCTTTAATAGTTCACAGGCTAAAAAAAAATTGGGCAAAGTTTCCTCTATTTTCTGGACATTCCAAAACCTGCTAATACAAAACCTGCCTAACATAAAGCCCGCACGGTCACAAAATATAACAATTAACTTACAAAAGCCCGCATGGCCATAAAAGTTAACAATAAAACTACAAAGGCCCGCACGGCCATAACACAAAAAAATGAAATCATGAATAAACCCCTTGTTGTAAACCATTGAGTTCTCTGTGTGTTCCACGTGAATAAATGCCAACAATAAACTGTTATCCTGCAAAAAAAAATAGGATACAAAAAAGATACGATATTAGTAACCCAATAATTTACAAAAAAAAATTTACTCAAAACTAAAAAAATTACATATAGGAGTGGAAATTATCGTCATATTCTCAAATCGGGAGACCCGGGACTACGCGGTCAGTTCCAACAAGTTACATTGGTCCCGTGCAAGGTGTTGGTGCCTCCTACGGGGTTGTTTGTGGGTTGGTTTGGGTTTTCACCCTTTAATGGCTTGTTTTTAAGTCTAAGTGTGATTTTTGCAAATTATCGTCATATTCTCAAACCGGGAGACCCGGGACTACGCGGTCAGTTCCAAAAAGTTACATTAGTCCCGTGCGAGGTGTTCGTGCCTCCTACGGGGTCGTTTGGGGCTGGTTTGGGTTTTCACCCTTTAACGACTTATTTTTAAGTCTAAGTGTAATTTTTGCAAATTATCGTCGTATTCTTAAACCGAGAGACCCAAGAATACGCGGTCAGTTCTTACAAGTTACATTGGTCCCGTACGAGGTGTTCGTGCCTCCTACGGGATCGTTTGGGGGCTGGTTTTGGTTTTCACCCTTTAACAACTTGTTTTTAAGTCTAAGTGATTTTTGCAAATTATCATCATATTCTCAAACTGAAAGACCCGAGACTACGCGGGCAGTTCCAACAAGTTACATTGGTCCCGTACGAGGTGTTCGTGCCTCCTACGGGGTCGTTTAGAGGCTGGTTTGGGTTTTCACCATTTAACGGCTTGTTTTTAAGTCTAAGTGTGATTTTTGAAATTTTTTGCCATATTCTCAGACCGCGAGACTCAGGACTATACCGTCAGTTCCTACAAGTTACATTGGTCCCATGCGAGGTGTTCATGCCTCCTACGGGGTCGTTTGGGGATTGGTTTGGATTTTCACCCTTTAACGGCTTGTTTTTAAGTCTAATTGTGATTTTTGCAAATTACCATCATATTCTCAAACCGAGAGACCCGGGACGATGCAGTCAGTTCCTACAAGTTACATTGGTCCCGTGCGGGGAGTTCGTGCCTCCTACGGGGTCGTTTAGGGACTGGTTTGGGTTTTCATCCTGTAACGGATTATTTTTAAGTGTAAGTGTTGATTTTTGCAAATTATCGTCATATTCTCAAACTAAGCGGTCGGTTCCTATAAGTTACATTGGTCCCATGCGAGGTGTTCGTGCCTCTTACGGGATCGTTTGGGGGCTGGTTTGGGTTTTCACCCTTTAATGGCTTGTTTTTAAGTCTAAGTGTTGATTTTTGCAAATTATCATCGTATTCTCAAATCGGGAGACCCGGGACTATGCGGTCAGTTCCTACAAGTTACATTAGTCCCGTGCGAGGTGTTCGTGCCTTCTACGAGATCGTTTGGGGGCTAGTTTGGGTTTTCACCCTTTAACGGCTTATTTTTAAGTCTAAGTGTGGTTTTTGCAAATTATCATCGTATTCTCAAGCCGGGAGACTCGGAACTACGCGGTCAGTTCCAACAAGTTACATTGGTCCCGTGCGAGGTGTTCGTGCCTCCTACGGGGTCGTTTAGGGGTTAGTTTGAGTTTTCTCCCTGTAACGGCTTGTTTTTAACTCTTAAGTGTTGATTTTTGAAAATTATCGTCATATTCTTAAACTACGCGGTCAGTTTCTACAAGTTACATTGCTCCCGTGCGAGGTGTTCTTGCCTCTTACGGAACTGCACTGAGTTTTTAGCCAGAATTAATAGGAGACATGTCATATGGATCACATGATTTAATAATTTCAGCATCCCTTGAAAGAACAGTTTTAAGTATACAAAGCAACCTTTATGACTATCCGTACTAAAGAATTCAAGAACCATATCGAGGACTTGCTCAGAAGAATTCTAATGATGCATACTGGAGAACAATCTAAAAAATAGGCAACGAGAATTTCCAAAACAACAATCAAGAACCTATCAAAGTTATCATCAATCAAGATACCCAAGTTCAAGATAAAAAAGAATTCACAGATTTGAATCAAGAAAGAAGACCATAAAAAGTCTCAATAAAAAAGTCCTAATAGATTTGATCATAGAAAGAAAATCTCTCAAGAAGTCTTCCAAGCTCATATAGACCAAATTAAATCAGTAGACATTGAATACGAAGATACTAGAATAATTCAAGTATTAAATCTTCCTCATGAAACCACGGAATCACCAGAAAAAAGAAGTCAATGGCATATGAAACAATGGATTAACATAATAACAAATATCAGTCAGATAACGAAACCAACAATTTTCGGGGAACTCCATTCTTGGAAGAACTCATTCTATTCTCAAAAAATAATATAATTGCAAAAATAATAAGGGCAATTTGGAATTAAATTTTATTAAATTCAACAGATTTAGCATTAATCAGTAGGCTTGTCTCATACATACTTGTCTCTTAATGCGGAAAGATGAATTTCAACTCTCATTCAAGAAAAAAAGTAGATGACAGGAAAGCCTTACCAGAAATTTAAGTCCATAACAAGCACACTGTACTGAACTATGCTAGGGACATCTACAATAGGAGGTGGAAGGGGATGATCCATAAAACAAATCCTAAAATTTCTAATTCTCAAGTCTTGGACAATACATACAAAACACGAACAAACAAGATAAAAATTATCTTCATATTCAAGTATTTTTTTCCTCTTACAAGGATATACATAAGGGTCAAGTGAGTTGGTCTCCAAAGATCATTCGGGAACATCCCTAGGTCGGATTTCGAATTAGGAGGTTATAGATAGGGGAATAACACAATCACTGGTTATTACTCATAGTTTGTTAAAAGGATGGGATATTGGTGATAGAATTTTAATAGGGCTAATATGAATATTCTTGAGTTTGAATATATTATTATTTGTTTGCGAATATAGTGTTATTTTGATATATTGAAAATTTTTATACGTCTTATTATATATACATTCTAAAAATATCTAGAAACAACCTGCGCATCGCGCGGGGTCGACAACTAGTATCACACGCTATTATCATTCAAAACATGGAAAACTAGAAAGAAATTACAGAGCAAATAACTGCATAACGATTAATCAATGAAAGAAACGAGTAATATATACACCTAAAAAGTAATCAACCACATAACTTTGATTATCAGGTTGGAAACAATTTTTTTGCTCTCCTTCCTTAACATGTCAGAGGATGATTCAAAGGCTATGATTTGGTACCAAACGAAAATAATGGAACTTGAGATTTTAATTGGGAAAATTAATAACTCTGCGTTAACCATATAATATGTATATACCTACCTCATAAATCTTGCAAAGTATATATAAGTTGTGAAATCATGCACATGAAACATACGCTAAAATATTAAAAAGGCGCAAACAAGATTGGTTTTACCTCGATGCCTACCAACGAGAAAAAATAGGGTTTTGTGATTCGAAAACATGTTTATAAAGAGCGCAAGTCCCCGAGATTGGCATCGATATTTAATGCAGCATACAAGCCAAAACCACATTCCCTCTGATAAACATGTTTCTTTACTTCTAAATAATGTGAGCACTCATATTCAACAATTTGGCAAAGATTAAAACATGACAACTTGCACTGATTTGTGTTTATCAACCTACCAAGTTGTAATTGAACACTAATGATAAAGTAATGAAAATAGCTAACAATAATGCCCAAGTGAAACATGAAATTATGCAAACTAAACAAAAATGACTATTTATCATGATTTCAAGAATCTTATAGCTAAAGAAAGGGATGCTCCAACCAAGTTCGACGAGGACACAGTGATTTCTCTTAGGTTACCTAGGTACCTTTTGAGGTATTTGTGTCTCTATTCGCGCTACATCATTGTTGTTTTCAATTTTCACCCCTAAAGCCCAGTTTAAACCTCAAAATGAACGTTTACTACTCAATATCGTAAATCGGAAGTTAGATGAGGACACGAATAGTTCCAACAAGTTAATTTTTACCCCTGCGGATGTTTGTGCCTCTATTTGGGACACTTTTTGAAAATTTTGAGTTTTCACCCCTAAAACCCAATTTTAAGCCTAAAATGATAGTATACTAATCAATTTTCAAATTCAGGAGTCTGATTTGGATAGGTCACTTCCCTTAAATTACTTTCGCATCGAAAAATAAACTCACACAAACAAGTATAAACAATAAATAATTCTAACTTGAATCGCATAAACTACTGGCAAATGACATGAATTAATTAACACAAACAAACATATCAATAATTCTAACTAAAATTCACCCAGATAACTATACAAATATTCCCATAAATTAATCTTAAAACTATACTACAACAACTAAATGACAATCCGGGTTTTCAATTGGCTCACCCTCAACCTCCAATCACCACTACAAACCAATTCAGTACAAAAACTAATGATAATAATCAAGAACCAATAATTAAAATTACCTTATCCTTCAAAGCATTCAACTTTGCAAAACAAAGTCGGATTTCTACCCTTGTCCTTCAAGTCATAGACGGATTTCTACCTTGCTACAATCCAAAAAACAATCAAACAAGGTACTGAATAAACAATTAGGATCATGTGTGATTTATATGAAGTGGTGTGAGAGAAAAGAATTTATTTCAAGCTACCGTACTTAGTGTCAGACTTATTTTGAATTCAACATATAATAAACTAAGAATGGAAATTAGGTCACGTTTCTTTTCTCTATTTTATTAATTAACTCTCTTCAACAAATAATTCCCTAACCATTACACTAAATTCCTCCCCCCTACGCAGGCCTACCCCCAGAATACTAAGGCGCACAATGACTTAATATACAATTCTCATTTTGTATTGGAGTTTTATAACATAGGTGAAGAGAAGTGTATGTTTTCAGAAACAATATAACAAATAATTTTTCTGATTTAACTTAAATATTGAATCAATATCTCATTTATTTTACCACATGCCACCACCATTACCTACCATCACTCATACACTGCCACCAATTGTCAGTTTCACCTCATAATACTAACTCCGCCATAATCAATTACTTCCACTACCTACCACCATCTACGACTAGCCTCCAACACTACCACCATAAACATATAGAAAAAGAAACCTAAAATTTTAAATAGAAGAAAAAATCAAACCCAATAATGTAAACAAAATCAAGTTAAAAAAAACCTATCGATCTCCCAAATTGAAATTTAATACCATTAAACCTAAATGAAATAAAATGATTTTAAAACAAAATTGAATGCCTGAAGTATAGAATCTCAAATTAAAATACCAAATGAAAAATAAATAGAAATGAAATAAGCCATACATGACATATACAAAACCTCCCTCAAATAGAGATGATCAAATCCATTTCAAATGAAGCCCACCTATAAAATCTGTCAATTTCCCCAATTAAGCCCCTCACACAGATAAATGCACAACAGCAGCACAAATCAGTCCACTCTCTTCTATTACCTATTGCAAAACATATAGACGCACACCTAGTGGGAAACAACGAAAAAGTGTGCATCAATCATATGTAGTGTGCATCAATCGTGTGCTATTTAGAGAAAAAATTCCGTTCTTTTGACATTTTAGCAAATACTTAGTGCGCAACAACGAAAAAGTCTTTTAGATATGAGATTGATGTGTTCAATATGAAATTCATTACATTCTTGGAAAATAAAAACAAGGAAAACAAATAAATAGAAATCAGAGCTTATGTTGCAAAAAATTGTCTTCGGTACCAAATTTATTAGATTCTTAAAAAACTAAAACTAATATCATAAAACATATTGTAAGAAGAAAATGACAAAGATTAAACATCATGAAAACCTAGAAATAAAGTTTGTTGAATGAAATGAAAAATGGAACATGTAAACCTGGTAATCACTTACGTGGATGAACTCAGCTTTGAGTTGAAACAGAGATTCGTACAGGAAATTTTTTAGATGAAAATGAGGGTATGAAATATCTGAAATGAAATCGTATATTAATTGTATTCGGTACTAATAAGAAACTGAAATAAAGTACCTGGTTTTGTGGATGATGGAGACGCCGAAGGTAGCAGCGAGAGATAGATAGCTGGCCGGAGAGAGAGAGCTGAGCGGAGAGGTCAAAGTAGAGAGAGGGATGAACGGGGGTGAGCAGGAAGAGAGAGCGAGATACTAAAGTGGATTATCGTGAATTTTTTTAGGGTGTTATATATTTTAGTCAAGTGTACTCAATTTTGGCACACTTTAAAACAGTGCCAAATTTTGGCACTGTTTTAAAGTGTGCCAAATTGTCATTAAACCGTGCCAGAATTTGGCACAGTTTAAAACTGTGCCAAAATTTTAATATCAGGGTGTGCCAAATCGCTGTTTTTGGTGTAGTGTATATTCGACGAAGCCTCCGAGATGGTCGAACCAAAGGAGAGTCCTTTTTTTTCATCCTCCTCCGCCTTTTCACCCTTTTTAAGAAAGAAACTCATCCTCAATATCGTCAAGAGGAACTTGGACCTCGGGACTAGATCGCGTCCTCTTACGACCAATAATAGGGGCAGGGGGAGTGAAAGAAATACCTTGTTCATCCATCTGCTTGGCCAAAATAGACCCCGCGTCTACAGATCTTTGATCAAAATGACTCAACAAATTATCAAGTTACTCCATGCTTGGATCGACTAACTGAGTGTCTGGAGAAGAGTGATATTGAGATTTTTGAGAAGGGCTAGAAATGGAAACCTTTCTCTTTTTTTGGGGGGTCCTTTTCTTGGCCTTCGCTACAGCAACACTTGAAACATCAATGGGAGTTTCCTTTTTAACAGCAGGTCGAGAGGTAGCTAGAGGATCCATAGCCTCCTTAACTTACTAAGAACTGGAGCCCCCTTCTTCTTATTCTTCTTCTTCAAAATAGCTTCACTTAGAGGTGACAATAGTTGAAGTTCTTTGGTGGTGATGTTATTGACTTCACTCCGGGGAAATTGGGTTTGATTGACAATAAAACTCTGTAATCCTAACTCAGAGGGGGGAAAATGTTCAATAACAGGCTATATGGGTTCTCGTTTAATAACCTTAACAAAACGACCAAGGGTATTAGGCCAGAATACATTAAGGTATTCAGCGTACCTGCTACCTCATTTATTATGGGCATGGATAATAATTTGGACTTATAGTTAGGGATAAAGAGTGTCTACGGTCTCAGTTAGGAAATAACTGCACGCCTTCGAGAAGTTTGAAGGTCTTTCGATAGTATTGTGATTGAGAAGGGGCACCTCTTGGTCAAAGACAAACTGCATGGCTACTCGATGGGGTGAGTAGGCTGTGTAGTAGTTCGACCATTTTATACATCAGGGAAGGTATGAGGGAGTAAGAACCAACATAACATTATATAAAGGGAAATTGAGAGCAAAAGATTGATCGATCGCCTGGACTAATCGAGCAACATTCTCAAAAAAGGCATTGGTAAAGAATTGATCGGTAACAGAGTAAGGATGAAAGTTAAAACGTTTAACAATGTCAATAAAAGTATGGAAAGACTTCCTGTATTTCTTGTGGTTCCAAGAGAGGATCCGGGGGACCTTAACTTCATGAGCGGTATGGAGTAAGTCTGTTGGGGCATATTCAGGAAAATCGGATGTAGATGAATGCTGTCAAAAGTATGTGATTGGCATAATTGGACACATTAAAATGACCAAGAGACCGAGCATAATCCATTTGAACCCTATCAAGCCAGGTGTAAAGTGAACCAAGGGTCATAGCAGCTAAGGGTACTTTCACCCCAGAGGCAAGGTGAACAACTAGATTTATGAGATCCCTCCTTGGGCAGTCATGGGGTTTCTCTAAAAAATAGAACCTTGAGAGGAAGATCCAAATATACCTGACAAGCTCAATCCTACTCACATATCCTTCTCCAGTGGGAGGCATTTCCATAATATTTTTGCCCTTTGGGTCTTTCTTGGCCTGCTCGTGTGCAAGGGCACTTGATCTATCCTCCATATAAAAGAAATACCTAATTTTCTTCAAGCAAGTTCACTTATTATATGTCACCTCTTTATCACACCTTTCAACTCCTTATGTTTAGACACTTCCTCTTTCGTAATGGCTTCTTCAAAAAAGATATCAGTTCCAATAACTTCCAAACCAAGAACCTCGCACACATCCTCCAGAGTGATGGTGAACTCCCCCTAGGTAGCAATGAAGGTGTGGGTCCTATGACTCCAACGAGAAACTAGTGTTCTCAATGTGTTGTCATTTTTGGCCAAAGTTACATTGCCAAACCATTTGGTTTAGGATGTAATCAGTCCAAGAACCTAGTCCTTCACAAGATCCACTAGCTTATTTAAACTCAACATTTGTGTAGGGATAGTCTCCCCTGTCAACTCTAAAATATGTAACAATAGAACCAGGGACATAGGCGTAACTCTCTATTACATCGTCTTCACCAACCAATAAGTTCAAACCCTTCGCTTTAGAAATAAGGGAGCCAGGAAAAGCTCAGGCGGAATCCCAGGACTTGTATATAGTGACAAAATAGGGAGCACAACTATATTTTGCCCACTATAGATGACGATTGCCAATATCAGAGGAAGTTTCACCGACGGCGATACCTGCAACTGAAGGAGTTCCTTTCACACTGGGGCCACGAGAGAAAGTAAAAAAATTGAAGAGAAGAAAGGAAAAAAAGAAAGCTTGGGAATCAAATAATGTTGTTTTCTCTTACAAGTTATGTAAACACTTCGCTTAAAAAACCCAAAGGTAAAAAGGTTTAGGTATCAGAGGAAACCCTTTTATAGGGGACGTATTATTTGAAAAAAGATATAGACAAAATAAGAACATGCATGTGGGAAATGTAATCAACACGAAGAATTTTTTTTGGCCCAACTAGCTCGCGTGGATTACACGTGTGGGGCATCAATCGACGCGTGTACATCTGGGGAAAATGCTGTCAGATACATTTAAAATGAAGAGACAAAGCAGTGCTTAACTTTTGGGGGAAATTCGAGAGACATTTGGGGTGAAACTGTGTGCTTTTTCACACTTGGGAAAATAAATGGTTTTGGGGGAAATTTTATTAAAAACCATTGTAATTCCCCAAGATAAAAGATTGAGAATCAGAAGTAGCTGGAGATGTAATACCATGCGAGAAGGAAGAGTTTTCAAGCAACTTGAACACAGACTAAAATTACTCACAGTTTTATTTTCATGCTATGTAAATATACAAATCTGTGAGTTCTTTTTTACTTCTAACAAATACATGTGCAGATCAATCGAGATTGGATGGGAAATAATTTTTTTTCATATAGATATTTCTTCAAACAAATAAACATCTCTACGAAGGGGCAAATGTAGAGGGAGGTCCAGGATTAATGTTTAATAAAACAGCGCTAACACTTCACAAGAAATATTAGGGATGGTTGCTCTCACAAAGCTGAAGTTGCTTGAACGATCTTGTAAAAAAGGTGTCTCACATGAAGCTAAAGTTGCTCGAGAGATCATGTAAAAAAGGTTGCTCACACAAAGATAAGTTGTTCGAAGAACCTCCCAAAAATACCAATACCGGGAGATAAACTGGGAAAACATAAATTGTAATAGGAAGATTAGTGTACTTATATTTAGCCCTCTTTGTACATATAACAATTACTTTATAAAGCTTTGAGGTTGCTCGATATCTTTGAGGGACCATGTATGGTAGTACACGGGAGAGCTTTCATGCTTTATCGAACAACCTCATTTTGGGTATCTAGCAGGGATTTGGTTTGGAGGATTAGGTGTAAGGCAACATTTGGAGAGACCAACCCCTTTAGGGTGTTTAGGCAAAACTTTGGTTTATACACAACATGGCCCTGTAGTATCTTGAGATACCATCTCTGGGAACCCATTAGAGGGTCCTCAGTCCTAAAAAATTGTCCAAAGATTAACCTCTAAAGTGTACACACGCACAAGTTGTTTGAACAAGTCATTAGTCGAACAACCTTCAATTCGATGAGCCAGCTTTTTGAGTGATGTGACAACACATCCCTCGCAGGTTACTGTTTACCAACTCTTTGACATTAGTATGTCTGACATTCAGGAACTTGATAAAATAGTGCTCAAGTGAAGATATTCCTAGGATGGTAGGTCTATAGCTGGCACATCACGTCTTATTTACTGCGTTCACAACTCTAAAGAGTATAAATAGTGTTCTCGCCAAAATAACATCTCTGGCTCATTTAATGAAATATCTTTGGCATTAAATGCACAATATTATTAACATCAAGAGGGGTCAAATGAATTTATTACAAGAAAGTCACTTGAATTACCTCACTCCCCTATAAAATACCTCCAAAGTTATACTATTTGGGGGATCGCACTTTTCTAGCCTAGAATTGCTTCCAAAATACCCCCATGCAAGAGATTTTATCTTAAGAAAATTTATTGAGAGACCAACCCCATTTACTCCATTTGTGTTTAAGGTTACTACCTTTCCTTCAGTGCCCTAAAGGTGCTTGTGCCCACTCCCTCCGACCAAGTCAATCGTGGGATCTTCCTCATTGATTGTTTTGCTATAGTTTTTATGTTGAAAGAACATATTTAATACATGAGTTTTGTATATTAAATGTGCCGACTTGAGACTTGCATTTATTGTTGCCATTGATTGTTCTAAAGCCATATTTACCATCTTGATAATGGGTTATGCCTCCCTTGATATTAATATGATCTCAAGAACTCACCTGCTACAGTCACAAAGTAGGTATTTTTTCAAGAATCTTACCAAATTGGTTATCCGCCAAATAGGCAGTATTTCAAAAACCTTGTTTAAATTGAGAAAATCACCAAGTAGGTGTATATTCAAAAATCTTACCAAAATTGGTAAGCCTCCAAGCTAGCGTTATTTTAAAATATTTCCTAAGTAGGTGCTTTTTCAAATCTTTCTAAAATGGGGCAAGTTGCCACCCGTTGGTGCATACTAAAAAATCTTACCTAATTTGAGAAAGTAACCCGTTAGTGCATATTTAAAAATCTTACCTAAATTGATAAAGTCACCCATTGTTGCATATTAAAAAATATCGCCTAAATTGAGAAAGTCTCCCGTTGGTGCATATTTAAAACTCTTGCCTAAATTAAGCAAGTCCCATTGGTGCATATTTAAAAATATTGCCTAAATTGAGCAAGTCACCTGTTGGTGCGTATTCAAAAATCTTTCCTCAATTGAGCAAGTCACCCATTGGTGCATATTTTAAAATCTTACCTAAATTGAGCAAGTCCCCGTTGGTGCATATTCAATAATCTTGCCTAAGTTGAATAAGTTGCTCATTGGTGCATTTTTAAAAATCTTGCCTAAATTGAGCAAGTCACTCACTGGTGCATATTCCAAAATCTTCCTTGGTGTATATTTCAAAATATTGCCAAATTGAGAAAATCGCTCAATGTTGCACATTTAAAAATCTTACCTAAATTGAGAAAGGGTGAATATTAAAAAAAGATACCTAAATTCAGGAAGTCACCCGTTGGTACATATTTAAAACCTTGCCTAAATTAAGCAAGCCGTGTTCGGGTTATATTAAAAAAATTTCCCAACTAGGGGGAAACCCAAAAGTTCAATCTTATCAGCATATGGTGATTCAATTGTTAAACTCACCGAAAAATCTTGGTGAATCTTCATGGTTAATCTCACCCAAATAGGGGAAAATACACATATATCATTCGTAGAAAAAAAACGACTATAAGTTCCCCCAGAATACACCCACAAGGTCTAGCGGAAAATATCTATCATGGTCTATTAAAAATGGTCCATCGCACAAGATTATGAAAAATATGAGCTTCATCAAAACGAATTTTAAAACATAAAATAAATTAGACATATGATACCCAGGTCGATCTAATAAATCAAAACCTACTAAAAGTATTTTATACACACATTCGATATGTTTCAGCTACTATAAATACATCAATTATGTGTACCAGGTGAAAATGTAAGAGGGGTGTAACGATAAAACTCCCATTAAATTATTAAATTTGATTAAAATGATTATTTATGATAAAAGTCTATAACACCACATGTATTTCACCCATTATAGTTTATTCCAAGTACCACACACACACACACACACACACACATATATATATATATATATATATATATATATATATATATATATATATATATATATTTTCTTGGAGTGTTTGGCACCGGGTTTTTCTCTACACCTCAAAGAAGAGAAGTTTGGGTTTACTTCTACATCCCTAAAAGAAGAAGCTTTTATTTTGCTGCGGCATTCTCACATGGTGAAAGGCACCATGTGTGGTTGATGGTAGCTTGGTCTCGATTGGTGGACTCTAAGGTTCCAGTGGACTCTAGGGTTATTATCTAGGCGGAGGTTGAAGTTTGAAGGAGCGAGTCAAGACTTGAAGGGAGTCGAGTCAGTTGAGTAAGTCCTCTTGTCGAGTCTTTGTAGAATTCATACCATAATTAGTGAATTTATTAGGCCAGGGCCGTCCGAGGTTTTTTCCCGTTGTGGGTTTTTCCTCGTATATCGCAGCGTAGTGGTTGTGAATTTATTTGATCTTGCAAATCACCTAGAACGCATGCTTCAGATGAAAAGATGAAATATGGTTTAATTCACTTCTCTTGTTTAATTTGGTGCATGTTTAATATTTGGGTAATGTTTAACATAATGGTATAGAATTTAGATCCAAAATCCCGCGAGCATCATATCCCAATCATCCTCAACTAGGTCATTCCTTCATTCATAAAATCACAATTTATAGCACACGTCCAGTTCAGTTTGCTGAATCTTATTACAAAATAGTTTATCAAATCTCAACCTTCAAGGAAGAGAATGAGTCACGATAACCTTACGAGTTTATCAAGAAAGAGTTGCAGGGACGCCTTAATCCCAACCTGACACGATCGTTAATAGATATTTCCATGAGAGCTTTAGGTCACAAATCAACAACTCCATTCACTATTGACATAGAATTGGCAGAGCACACTAAGAGGTTCTCTATCCCAAAGATCACCATGTATGATGGAAAGACCAATCCAACCCATCATACACTACACCAAAAACAGGAATCTGGCACGGTTTAAAACTGTGTCAGATAAAATCTGGCACGGTTTTGAACTGTGCCAGAATCAAGTGTTTCAAAATGGCATTTTTTTTAAGGGCTCAAAAGTGTGCCAGATTTGGCCAAACAGGAACACTTCTGGCACACTTTTAATCCGTGCCAGAATTTGATATTTCTGGCACACTTTTGGCACAGTTCTTAACTGTGCCAGATTCAGCACAGTTTAAAAAAATTTGGCACAGTTCAAAATCGGGCCAAAATATGATACACTTTTGCCACGATTTTGAACTGTGCCAAATTTTTTATAAATTTTTTTAATTATTCGAAAGCACAAAATTCACAAATTAATAATATTGCACGTTGTTAATAAACTAATGTACATAAAAACTTCAAAATATTACAAGTCTTTAATAGTTCACAGGCCCAAAAGAAATTGGGCAGAGTTTTCTCTATTTTCTGGACATTCCAAAACCTGTTAATACAAAACCTGCCTAACATAAAACTCGCACGGCCACAAAATATAACAATTAACTTACAAAAGGCCGCACGGACATAAAAGTCAACAATAAAACAACAAAAGACCGCACGACCATGACACAAAAAAATGGAATCATGAATAAACCCCTTATTGTAAACTAGTGAGTTCTCGGCGTGTTCCACGTGAATAAATGCCAACGAGAAACTGTTATCCGACAAAAAAAATAGGATACAAAAAAGATACGATATTAGTAACCCAATAATTTACAATTTTTTTTTTACTCAAACTAAAAAATTACACATATGAGTGGAAATTATAGTCATACTCTTAAACCGGGAGACCAGGGACTACGCGGTCAGTTCCTACAAGTTACATTGGTCCCATGCAAGGTGTTCGTGCCTCCTACGAGGGCGTTTGGGGGCTGGTTTAGGTTTTCACCTCTTAACGATTTGTTTTTAAGTCTAAGTGTGATTTTTGTAAATTATCATCATATTCTCAAACCGAGAGACCCGGGACTACGCGGTCAGTTCCTACAAGTTACACTAGTCCCGTACGAGGTGTTCGTGCCTCCTACGGGGTCATTTGGGGGCTGGTTTGGATTTTCACCCTTTAACGACTTGTTTTTAAGTCTAAGTGTGATTTTTGAAATTTTTTGCCATATTCTCAGACCGCGAGACTCAGGACTATACCGTCAGTTCCTACAAGTTACATTGGTCCCATGCGAGGTGTTCATGCCTCCTACGGGGTCGTTTGGGGATTGGTTTGGATTTTCACCCTTTAACGGCTTGTTTTTAAGTCTAATTGTGATTTTTGCAAATTACCATCATATTCTCAAACCGAGAGACCCGGGACGATGCAGTCAGTTCCTACAAGTTACATTGGTCCCGTGCGGGGAGTTCGTGCCTCCTACGGGGTTGTTTAGGGGCTGGTTTGGGTTTTCACCCTTTAACGGCTTGTTTTTATGTCTAAGTGTGATTTTTGCAAATTATCATCATATTCTCAAATAGGGAGACTCGGGACTACGCGATCAGTTCCTACAAGTTACATTGGTCCCAGGCGACGTGTTCGTGCCTCCTATGGGGTTGTTTGGGGGCTAGTTTGGGTTCTCACCTTTTAACGACTTATTTTTAAATCTAAGTGTATTTTTGCAAATTATGGTCATATTCACAAATCGGGAGAGCCGGGACTACGCGGTCAGTTCCTACAAGTTACATTGGTCCCGTGCGACGTGTTCGTGCCTCCTACGGGGTCATTTGGGTGCTCGTTTGAGTTTTCCCCTTTAACGTCTTGTTTTTAAGTCTAATTATGACTTTTGCAAATTATCGTCATATTCACAAACCAGGAGACCCGGGACTCGCGGTCAGTTCCTACAAGTTACATTGGTCCCGTGCGAGGTGTTCGTGTCTCCTACGGGGTCGTTTGGGGGCTGGTTTGGGTTTTCACCCTTTAACGGCATGTTTTTAAGTCTAAGTGTGATTTTTGCAAATTATCATCATATTCTAAAATTGGGAGACCCGAGAGTATGCGGTCAGTTCCTACAAGTTACATTGGTCTCGTGCGAGGTGTTCATGCCTCCTACGGGGTCGTTAGGGGGCTGGTTTGGGTTTTCACCCTTTAACGGCTTATTTTTAAGTCTAAGTGTTATTTTAACAAATTATCGACAAATTCTCAAACTGAGAGACCCGGGACTACGCGGTCAGTTCCTACAAGTTACATTGGTCCCGTGCGAGGTGTTCGTGCCTCCTACGGGGTTGTTTGGGGGCTGGTTTGGGTCTTCACCCCTTGACGGCTTATTTTTAAGTTTAAGTGTTGATTTTTGCTAATTATCATCATATTACAAACCGGGAGACTCGGGACTACGTGGTTAGTTCCTACAAGTTACATTGGTCCCGTGCAAGGTGTTCGTGCCTCCTACTGGGTCGTTTGGGGGTTGGTTTGGGTTTTCACCCTTTGACGGCTTGTTTTTAAGTCAAAGTGTGATATTTACATATTATCATCATGTTCTCAAATCGGGAGACCCAGGAATACACGGTCAGTTCCTAAGAGTTACATTAGTCCCGTGCAAGGTGTTCGTGCCTCCTACGGGGTCGTTTAGGGGTTGGTTTGGGTTTTCACCCTTTGACGACTTGTTTTTATGTCTTAGTGTGTTTTTTGCAAATTATCTTCATATTCTCAAACCGGGAGACCCGAGACTATGCGATCAGTTCCTAAAAGTTACATTGGTCCTGTGCGAGGTGTTCGTGCCTCCTATGGGGGGGGGGGGGGGGGGGCTCGTTTGGGGGATGGTTTGGGTTTTCACCCTTTGATGGCTTATTTTTAAGTCTAAGTGTTGATTTTTTCAAATTATCATCATATTCACATACCGGGAGACCTGGGACTACGCGATCAGTTCCTACAGGTTACATTAGTCCCGTGCGAGGTGTTCGTGCCTATAAGGGGGTCGTTTCGAGGCAGGTTTGGGTTTTCATCCTTTAACGACTTGTTTTTAAGTCTAAGTGTGATTTTTTCACATTATCATCATAGTCTTAAATCAGGAGACCCGGGACTACGCGATCATTTCCTACAAGTTATAGTGGTCCCGTTCGAAGTGTTCGTGCCTGTTACGGAGTCGTTTGGGGGCTAGTTTGGGTTTACATCCTTTAACGGCTTGATTTTAAGTCTAAATGTTATTTTTACGAATTATCGTCATATTCTCAAATCGGGAGACCCGGGACTACGCGGTCAGTTCCTACAAGTAACATTGGTTCCATGAGAGTTGTTCGTGCCTCCTACGGGATCGTTGTTCGTGCCTCCTACGGGGTCATTTGGGGCATGGTTTGGGTTTTCACCCTTTAACGGCTTATTTTTAAGTCTAAGTGTTATTTTAACAAATTATCGTCATATTCTCAAACCGAGAGACCCGGGACTACGCGGTCAGTTCCAAAAAGTTACATTGGTCCCATGCGAGGTGTTCGTGCCTCCTACGGGGTCGTTTGGGGCTGGTTTGGGTTTTCACCCTTTAACACCTTATTTTTAAGTCTAAGTGTAATTTTTGCAAATTATCGTCGTATTCTGAAACCGAGAGACCCAAGAATACGCGGTCAGTTCTTACAAGTTACATTGGTCCCGTGCGAGGTGTTCATGCCTCCTACGGGGTCGTTTGGGGGCTGGTTTGGGTCTTCACGCCTTGACGGCTTATTTTTAAGTTTAAGTGTTGATTTTTGCTAATTATCATCATATTACAAATCGGGAGACCCGAGACTACGTGGTCAGTACCTACAAGTTACATTGGTCCCGTGCAAGGTGATCGTGCCTCCTACTGGGTCGTTTGGGGGTTGGTTTGGGTTTTCACCCTTTGACGGCTTGTTTTTAAGTCAAAGTGTGATATTTACATATTATCATCATGTTCTCAAATCGGGAGACCCAGGAATACACGATCAGTTCCTAAGACTTACATTGGTCCCGTGCAAGGTGTTCGTGCCTCCTACGGGGTCGTTTAGGCGTTGGTTTGGGTTTTCACCCTTTGACGACTTGTTTTTACGTCTTAGTGTGTTTTTTGCAAACTATTATCATATTATCAAACCGGGAGACCCGGGACTACGCAGTCAGTTCCTATAAGTTACATTGGACCCGTGCGAGGTGTTAGTGCCTCCTACGAGGTCGTTTGGGGGCTGGTTTAGGTATTCACCCTTTAACGGCTTATTTTTAAGTCTAAGTGTGATTTTTGCAAATTATTATCATATTCTGAAACCGGGAGACTCGGGTCTATGCGGTCAGTTCCTACAAGTTACATTGGTCCCGTGCGAGGTGTTCGTGCCTCCTACGGGGTCATTTGGGGGATGGTTTGGGTTTTCACCCTTTAACGGCTTCTTTTTATGTCTAAGTGTGATTTTTTCAAACTATCGTCATATTCCCAAATCGGGAGACCCGAGACTACGCGGTCAGTCCCTACAAGTTACATTGGTCCCATGCGAGGTGTTAGTGCCTCTTACGGGGTCGTTTGGGGGCTGGTTTGGGTTTTCACCCTTTAACGGCTTATTTTTAAGTCTAAGTGTGAATTTTTCAAATTATTGTCATATTATAAAACTGGGAGACCCGGGACTACGCAGTCAGTTCCTACAAGTTACATTGGTCCCGTGCGATATGTTCGTGCCTCCTACGGGGGTCGTTTGGGGGCTGGTTTGGGTTTTCACCCTTTAACGACTTGTTTTTTAGTCTAAGTGTGATTTTTGCAAATTATCATCATATTCTCAAACCAGGAGACCCGAGACAACATAATCAGTTCCTACAAGTTACATTGGTCCCGTGCGAGGTGTTCGTGCCTCCTACGGGGTCGTTTTGGAGATGGTTTGGGTTTTCACCCTTTGACGACTTGATTTTAAGTCTATGATTTTTGTTAATTATCGGCATATTCTTAAATCGGGATACCCGGGACAACGCGTTTAGTTCCTACAAGTTACATTGGTCCCGTGCGAGGTGTTCGTGCCTCCTACGGGGTCGTTTTTGGGATGGTTTGGGTTTTCACCCTTTGACGGCTTGTTTTTAAGTCTAAGTGTGATTTTCACAAATTATCATCACATTCTCAAATTGGGCGACCCAGAACTACGCGATCAGTTCCTACAAGTTACATTGGTACCATGCGAGGTGTTCGTGCCTCCTACGGGGTCGTTTGGGGGATGGTTTGGGTTTTCACCCTTTAACGGCTTGTTTTTAAGTCTAAGTGTGATTTTTGCAAATTATCATCATATTTTCAAATCGAGAGACCCGGGACTACGCGGTCAGTTCCTACAAGTTACATTGGTCCCGTGCGAGGTGTTCGTGCCTCCTATGGGGTCGTTTGGGGGCTGGTTTGGGTTTTCACCCTTTAACGACTTTTTTTTATGTCTAAGTGTGATTTTTGCAAACTATTACCATATTCTAAAACCGGGAGACTCAGGACTATGCGGTCAGTTCCTACAAGTCATATTGGTCCCATGCGAGGTATTCGTGCCTCCTACGGGGTTATTTGGCGGCTCGTTTGGGTTTTCACCCTTTAACGACTTATTTTTAAGTCTAAGTGTGCTTTTTGCAAACTATCATCATATTCTCAAATCGAAAGACCCGGGACAACGAGGTCAGTTCCTACAAGTTACATTGGTCCAGTGCGAGGTGTTCGTGCCTCCTACGGGGTCATTTGGGGGCTGGTTTGAGTTTTCACCCTTTAACGGCTTGTTTTTAAGTTTAAGTGTGATCTTTGCAAATTATTGTCATATTCTAAAATCGGGAGGCTCGGGACTACGCGGTCAGTTCCTACAAGTGACATTGGTCCCATGCGACGTGTTCGTGCCTCCTATGGGGTCGTTTGGGGGCTGGTTTGGGTTTTCAGCCTTTAACAACTTATTTTTAAGTCTAAGTGTGATTTTTGCAAATTATGGTCATATTCACAAACCGAGAGACCCGGGAATACGCGGTCAGTTCCTACAAGTTACCTTGGTCCCGTGCGACGTGTTCGTGCCTCCTACGGGGTCGTTTGGGTGCTCGTTTGAGTTTTCACCAATTAATGCCTTATTTTAAGTCTAACTGTGATTTTTATAAATTATCATCATATACACAAACCGAGAGTCCCAAGACTATGCGGTCTGTTCCCACAAGTTACATTGGTCCCGTGCGACTTGTTCGTGCCTCCTACGGGGTTATTTGGAGGCTGGTTTGGGTTTCGCCCCTTTAACGACTTGTTTTTAAGACTAAGAGTTGCTTTTCGCAAATTATCGTCAAATTCACAAGACGGGAGACCCGAGACTACGCGTTCAGTTCCTACAAGTTACATTGTTCCCGTGCGAGGTATTCGTGCCTCTGACGAGGTCGTTTGTGGGATGGTTTGGGTTTTCACCCTTTAACGGCTTATTTTTAAGTCTAAGTGTGATTTTTGTAAATTATCATCATATTCTCAAACCAGGAGACCCTGGACTACGCGGTCAGTTCCTACAAGCTACATAGGTCCCGTGTGAGGTGTTCGTGCCTCCTACGGGGTCCTTTGGGGGATGGTTTGGGTTTTCACCCTTTGACGGCTTATTTTTGAGTCTGTGGTATTTGCCAATTATCATCATATTCTCAAATCAAGAGACTCGGAACTACGCAGTTAGTTCCTACAAGTTTAATTGGTCCCCACCGAGGTGTTCGTGCCTCCTACGGGGTCGTTTGGGGGATGGTTTGGGTTTTCGCCCTTTGACGACTTATTTTTACGTCTAAGTTTTGATTTTTGTAAATTATCATCATATTTAAAAATCGGGAGACCCAAGACTAAGCGGTCAGTTCTGACAAGTTATATTGGTCCCGTGCGAGGTGTTTGTTCCTCCGACGGGGTCGTTTGGGGGCTGGTTTGGGTTTTCACCCTTTGACGGCTTGCTTTTGAGTCTAAGTGTTGATTTTTGCAAATTATCATCATATTCTCAATTTGGGAGACCCGGGACTACGGGGTCAGTTCCTACAAGTTACATTGGTCCCGTGTGAGGAGTTCGTGCCTCCTACAGGGTCGTTTGGGCTTTCACCCTTTGACGGCTTATTTTTAAGTCTAAGTGTGATTTTGGAGAATTATCATCGTATTCTCGAATCGGGAGACCCGAGATGACGCGGTCAGTTCCTACAAGTTACATTGGTCCTGTGTGAGGTGTTCGTGCCTCTGACGGGGTCGTTTGGGGGTTGGTTTGGGTTTTCACCCTTTAACGGATTATTTTTAACTCTAAGTGTATTTTTGTAAATTATCATCATATTCTCAAACCGAGAGACCCAGGACTACGCGGTTAGTTCCTACAAGTTTCATTGGTCCCGTTCGAGGTGTTCGTGCCTCCTACGGGGTCGTTTGGGGGATAGTTTGTGTTTTCACCCTTTAACGGGTTATTTTTAAGTCTAAGTTTGATTTTTATGATTTATCATCATATTCTCAAATCGATAGACCCGAGACTACGCGGTCAGTTCCTACAAGTTACATTGGTCCCGTACGAGGTGTTCGTTCCTCCTACGGGGTCGTTTGGGTGTTGGTTTGGGTTTTCACCAATTAACGGCTTGTTTTTAAGTCTAAGTGTGACTTTGCAAATTATCATGATATTCTGAAACCGAAAGACGCGGGACTACGCGGTCAGTTCCTACAAGTTACATTGGTCCCGTGCGAGGTGTTCGTGCCTCCTACGGGGTCGTTTGGGGGATGGTTTGGGTTTTCACCCTTTGACGGCTTGTTTTTAAGTCTAAGTGTTGATTTTTGCAAATTATTGTTAAATTCAAAAATTAGGAGACCCGGGACTACGCAATCAGTTCCTACGAGTTGCATTGGTCCCGTGCGAGGTGTTCGTGCCTCCTACCGGGTCGTATGTGGGCTGGTTTTAGTTTTCACCCTTTGACGTCTTGTTTTTTAGTCTAAGTGTGATTTTTTCAAATTATCTTCATATTCTAAAACTGGGAGACCCGGGACTACGCGGTCAGTTCCTATAAGTTACATTGGTCCCGTGCAAGGTGTTCGTGCCTCCTACGGGGTCGTTTGGGGGCTGGTTTGGGTTTTCACCCTTTGACGGCTTATTTTTAAGTCTAAGTGTCATTTTTACAAATTATCATCATATTCTCAAACTGGGAGACCCGGGACTACGCGGTCAGTTCCTATAAGTTACATTGGTCTCGTGCGGGGTGTTCGTGCCTCCTACGGGGTCGTTTGGCGTCTGGTTTGGGTTTTCACCCTTTGACGGCACGTTTTTAAGTCTAAGTGTGATTTTTGCAAATTAACTTCATATTCTCAAATCGGGAGAACTGGGACTATGCGGTCAGTTCCTATAAGTTACATTAGTCCCGTGCGACGTGTTCCTGCCTCCTATGGGGTTGTTTGGGGGTTGGTTTGCGTTTCGCCCCTTAACGGCATATTTTTAAGTGTAAGTGTGATATTATCAAATTTTCATCATATTCTCTAACTGGGAGACCCGGGACTACGAGGTCAGTTCCTACAAATTACATTGGTCCCATTCGAGGTGTTCGCACCTCCTACAGGGTCGTTTGGGGGATAGTTTGGGTTTTCACCCTTTAACGGCTTGTTTTTAAGTCTAAGTGTGATTTTTGAGAATTGTCGTCATATTCTAAAACCGAGAGACCCAGTACTAAGCGATCAGTTCTTATAAGCTACATTGGTCTCGTGCGAGGTGTTCGTGCCTCCTACGGGTTTATTTGGGGGTTGGTTTGGGTTTTCATCCTTTAACGACTTGTTTTTAAGTCTAAGTGTGATTTTTTCAAATTATCATCATAGTCTTAAACCGGGAGACCCGGGACTACGAGGTCATTTCCTACAAGTTACAGTGGTCCCATTCGAGGTGTCCGTGCCTCCTACGGAGTCGTTTGGGGGCTAGTTTGGGTTTACACCCTTTAACGACTTGTTTTTAAGTAAGTGTTATTTTTACGAATTATCATCATATTCTCAAATAGGGAGACCCGGGACTACGCGGTCAGTTCCTACAAGTAACATTGGTTCCATGCGAGGTGTTCGTGCCTCCTACGGGATCGTTGTTCGTGCCTCCTACGGGGTCGTTTGGGGCATGGTTTGGGTTTTCACCCTTTAACGGCTTGTTTTTAAGTCTAAGTGTGATTTTTGAAAATTATCGTCATATTCTTAAATTGGGAGACCCGGGACTACGCGGTCAGTTCCTATAAGTTACATTGGTCCCGTGCGAGGTGTTCGTGCCTCCCACGGGATCGTTTGGGGGATGGTTTTGGTTTTGACCCTTTGACGGCTTGTTTTTAAGTCTAAGTGTTGATTTTTTTAACTTATCGTCATATTCACAAACCGGGAGACTCGAGACTACGCGGTTAGTTCCTACAAGTTACATTGGTCCAGTGTGAGGTGTTCGTGCCTCTGACGGGATCGTTTTGGGGGATGGTTTGGATTTTTACCCTTTAACGGATTATTTCCAAGTCAAGTGTGATTTTTGCAAATTATCATCATATTCGCAAATCATGAGACCCGAGACTACGCGGTCAGTTCCTACAAATTACATTGGTCCCGTGTGAGGTGTTCGTGCCTCCTATGGGGTCGTTTGGGGGATGGTTTGGGTTTTCACCCTTTAACGGCTTGTTTTTAAGTAGAAGTGTTATTTTTCCAAATTATCATCATATTCTCAAATCGAGAGACCCGAGTCTACGCAATCAGTTCCTACAAGTAACAATGGTCCTATGCGAGGTGTTCGTGCCTCCTACGGGGTCATTTGGGCATTGGTTTGAGTTTTCACCCTTTAACGACTTGTTTTTAAGTCTAAGTGTGATTTTTGTAAATTATCGTCATATTATCAAATCGGGAGACTCGGGACTACGAGATCAGTTCCTACAAGTTACATGGGTCCCGTACGAGGTGTTCGTGCCTCCTACGGGGTCATTTGGGGGCTGGTTTGGGTTATCACCCTTTAACGTCTTATTTTGAAGTCTAAGTGTGATTTTAACAAATTATCGTCATATTCTCAAACCGGGAGACCCGGGACTACGCGGTCAGTTCGCACAAGTTACATTGGTCCCATGTGAGGTGTTCGTGCCTCTGACGGGGTCGTTTGGGGGGTGGTTTGGGTTTTCACCCTTTAATGGCTTGTTTTTAAGTCTAAGAGTGATTTTTGCAAATTATCATCATATTCTTAAAACGGGTGACCCGGGACTACGCGGTCAGTTCCTACAAATTACATTCGTCCAGTGCGAGGCGTTTCTCCCTTTAATAGTGTCGTTTGGGGGCAGGTTTGGGTTTTCACCCTTTGACGGCTAGATTTTAAGTTTAAGTGTTGATTTTGTAAAATTATTGTAATATTCAGAAACAGGGAGACTCGGGACTACATTGTCAGTTCGTACAACTTACATTGGTCCCGTACGAGATGTCCGTCCCTCCTACGGGGTCGTGTGGGGGCATGGTTTGGATTTTCACACTTTGACGACTTATTTTTAAGTCTAAGTGTTATTTATACGAATTATCATCATATTCCCAAACCGGGAGACCCGGGACTACGCGGTCTGTTCCTACAAGTTACATTGGTCCCATGCGAGGTGTTCGTGCCTCCTATGAGGTCGTTTGGGGGCCGGTTTGGGTTTTCACCCTTTAACAACTTATTTTTAAGTCTAAGTGTGATTTTTGCAAATTATCATCATATTCTCAAATCGAGAGACGCGGGACTACGCGATCAGTTCTTACAAGTTACATTCGTCCCGTGCGACGTGTTCGTACCTCATACGGGGTTGTTTGGGGGCTGGTTTGGGTTTTCACCCTTTAACGGCTTATTTTTAAGTCTAAGTGTGATTTTTGCAAATTACAGTCATACTCTTGAACTGGGAGACCCGAGACTACGCTGTCAGTTCCTACAAGTTACATTGGTCCTTGCGAGGTGTTCGTGCCTCCTATGGGGTCGTTTGGAGGATGGTTTGGGTTTTCACCCTTTGACGGCTTGTTTTTAAGTCTAAGTGTTGGTTTTTTCAAATTATCATCATATTCACAAACCGGGAGACCCAGAACTACGCGATCAGTTCCTACAAGTTACATTAGTCCCGTGCGAGGTGTTCGTCCATCTAAAGGGGTCGTTAGGGGGCTAGTTTGAGTTTTCACCCTTTAACGGCCTCTTTTTAAGTCTAATTGTGATTTTTACAAATCATCACCATATTCTCAAATCGGGAGACCCGGGACTACGCGGTCAGTTCCTACAGGTTACATTGGTCCCATGCTAGGTGTTCGGGCCTCCTACGGGGTCGTTTGGTGGTTGGTTTGGGTTTTCACCCTTTGAAGGCTTGTTTTTAAGTCTAAGTGTGATTTTTGCAAATTATCATCATATTCTCAAACTGGGAGACTCGGGACTACGCGATCACTTCCTACAAGTTACATTGGTCCCGTGCGAGGTGTTCGTGCCTCCTATGGGGTCGTTTGGGGGCTGGTTTGGGTTTTCACCCTTTGACGGCTAGTTTTTAAGTTTAAGGGTTGATTTTTGCAAATTATCATCATATTCACAAACCGGGAGACCCGACACTATGCGATTAGTTCCTACAAGTTACATTGGTCCCGTACGACGTGTTCGTACCTCCTACGGAGTCATTTGGGGGCTGGTTTGGGTTTTCACCCTTTAACGGCTAGTTTTTTAGTCTAAGTGTGATGTTTGCAAATTATCATCATATTCTCAAATCGAGAGACCCGGGACTACGCGTTCCTACAAATAACATTAGTCCCGTGCGAGGTGTTCGTGCCTCCTACGATGTCGTTTGGAGGTTGGTTTGCATTTTCACCCTTTAACGGCTTATTTTTAAGTCTAAGTGTGATATTTGCAAATTATCGTCATATTCTCAAATCGGGAGACCCGAGACTACGCAGTCAGTTCCAACAAGTTACCATGATCCCGTGCGAGGTGTTCGTGCCTCCTACGGGGTCGTTTGGGGATTGGTTTGGTTTTTCACCCTTTAATGACTTGTTTTAAAGTCTAAGAGTGATTTTTGCAAATTATCGTCAGATTCTCAAATCGGGAGTCTCGGGACTACGCGGTCAGCTCCTATAAGTTACATTGATCCCGTGCGAGGTGTTCGTGCCTCCTAAGAGGTTGTTTGGGGGCTGGTTTGGGTTTTCACCCTTTAACGACATATTTTTAAGTCTAAGTGTAATTTTAACAAATTATCATTATATTCTCACACCGGGAGACCCGGGACTATGCTGTCAGTTCCTACATGTTACATTGGTCCCATGCGAGGTGTTCTACTTCCTACGGGGTCGTTTGGGGGATGGATTGTGTTTTCACCCATTAACGACTTGTTTTTAAGTCTATGTGTGACTTTGCAAATTATTGTCATAATCTCAAACTGGGAGACGCGGGACTATGCGGTCAGTTCCTACAAGTTACATTGGTCCCGTGCGAGGTGTTCGTGCCTCATACGGGGTCGTTTGGGGACAACTTTGGATTTTCACCCTTTAACGGCTTTTTTTTAAGTTTAAGTGTGATTTTTGCAAATTATCGTCATATTCTCAAATTGGGAGACCCGAGACTATGCGATCAGTTCCTAAAAGTTACTTTCGTCCCGTGCGATGTGTTCCTGCCTCCTACGGGGTTGTTTGGGGGTTGGTTTGGGTTTTCACCCTTTAACGGCTTGTTTTTAAGTCTAAGTGTGATTTTTGCAAATTATCTTCATATTCTCGAACCGGGAGACCCGAGACTATGCAGTCAGTTCCTAAAAGTTACATTGGTCCTGTGCGAGGTGTTCGTGCCTCCTACGGGGGGGCTCGTTTGGGGGATGGTTTGGGTTTTCACCCTTTGATGGCTTATTTTTAAGTCTAAGTGTTGATTTTTTCAAATTATCATCATATTCACATACCGGGAGACCTGGGACTACGCGATCAGTTCCTACAGGTTACATTAGTCCCGTGCGAGGTGTTCGTGCCTATAAGGGGGTCGTTTCGAGGCAGGTTTGGGTTTTCATCCTTTAACGACTTGTTTTTAAGTCTAAGTGTGATTTTTTCAAATTATCATCATAGTCTTAAATCGGGAGACCCGGGACTACGCGATCATTTCCTACAAGTTACAGTGGTCCCGTTCGAGGTGTTCGTGCCTCCTACGGAGTCGTTTTGGGGCTAGTTTGGGTTTACACCCTTTAACGGCTTGTTTTTAAGTCTAAATGTTATTTTTATGAATTATCGTCATATTCTCAAATCGGGAGACCCGGGACTACGCGGTCAGTTCCTATAAGTAACATTGGTTCCATGAGAGGTGTTCGTGCCTCCTACGGGATCGTTGTTCGTGCCTCCTACGGGGTCGTTTGGTGCATGGTTTGGGTTTTCACCCTTTAACGGCTTATTTTTAAGTCTAAGTGTGATTTTTGATAATTATCGTCATATTCTTAAATTGGGAGACCCGAGACTACGCGGTCAGTTCCTATAAGTTACATTGGTCCCGTGCGAGGTGTTCGTGCCTCCTACGGGATCGTTTGGGGGATGGTTTTGGTTTTGACCCTTTGACGGCTTGTTTTTAAGTTTAAGTGTTGAATTTTTTAAATTATCATCATATTCACAAACCGGGAGACCCGAGACTACGCGGTTAGTTCCTACAAGTTACATTGGTCCAGTGTGAGGTGTTCGTGCCTCTGACGGGGTCGTTTTGGGGGCTGGTTTGGATTTTCACCCTTTAACGGATTGTTTCCAAGTCTAAGTGTGATTTTTGTAAATTATCATCATATTCTCAAATAGGGAGACCCGAGACTACGCGGTCAGTTCCTACAAATTACATTGGTCCCGTGTGAGGTGTTCGTGCCTCCTATGGGGTCGTTTGGGGGCTGGTTTGGGTTGTTACCCTTTAACGGCTTATTTTTAAGTCTAAGTGTAATTTTAACAAATTATCATCATATTCTTAAACCGGGTGACCCGGGACTACGTGGTCAGTTCCTACAAGTTACATTGGTTCAGTGCAAGGTGTTCGTGCCTCCTACGGGGTCGTTGTTCGTTCCTCCTACGGGGTCTTTTGGGGGATGGCTTGGGTTTTCACCCTTTGACGACTTGTTTGTAAGTCTAAGTGTGATTTTTGAAAATTATCGTCATATTCTCAAATGGGGATACCCGGGACTACGCGGTCCGTTCCTACAAGTAACATTGGTCCCGTACGAGGTGTTCGTACCTCCCACGGGATCGTTTGGGGGTTGGTTTGGGTTTTGACCCTTTAAGAGCTTATTTTTAAGTCTAGGTGTGATTTTTGTAAATTATCTTCATACTCTCGAACAGGGAGACCTGAGACTATGCGACCAGTACCTACAAGTTACATTGGTCCTCTGCAAGGTGTTCGTGCCTCCTATGGGGTCGTTTGGGGGGATGGTTTGGGTTTTCACCCTTTGACGGATTGTTTTTAAGTCTAAGTGTTGATTTTTTCATATTATCATCATACTCCCTAATCGGGAGACCCGGGACTACGTGATCAGTTCCTACAAGTTACATTAGTCCCGTGCGAGGTGTTTGTACCTCTAAAGGGGTCGATTCGGGACTGGTTTGAGTTTTCATCCTTTAACAGATTGTTTTTAAGTCTAAGTGTGATTTTAACAAATTATCATCATATTTACAAACCGTGAGACCCGGGACTATGCAGTCAGTTCATACAAGTTACATTGGTCCCGTGTGAGGTGTTCGTGCCTCTGACGGGGTCGTTTGGGGGCTGGTTTGGATTTTCACCCTTTAACGACTTGTTTTTAAGTCTAAGTGTGAGTTTTGCAAATTATCGTCATATTCTCAAATCGGGTGACCCGGGACTACGCGGTCAGTTCCTACAAGTTACATTGGTCTCGTGTGAGGCGTTCATCCCTTCTACAGTGTCGTTTGGGGGCTGGTTTGGGTTTTTACCCTTTGACGGCTTGTTTTTAAGTTTAAGTGTTGATTTTTGAAAATTATCATCATATTCACAAATAGGGAGAGTCGAGATTACGCGGTCAGTTCCTACAAGTTACATTGGTCCCGTGCAAGGTGTCCGTGCCTCCTACAGGGTCATGCGGGGGCTGGTTTGGGTTTTCACCCTTTGACGACTTGTTTTTAAGTCTAAGAGTGATTTTTCCAAATTATCTCCATATTCTCAAACAGGGAGATGCGGGACTACGCGGTCAGTTCCTACAAGTTACATTGGTCTCGTGTGAGGCGTTCATCCCTTCTATAGTGTCGTTTGGGGGCTGGTTTGGGTTTTTACCCTTTGACGGCTTGTTTTTAAGTTTAAGTGTTGATTTTTGAAAATTATCATCATAATCACAAATAGGGAGAGTCGAGATTACGCGGTCAGTTCCTACAAGTTACATTGGTCCCGTGCAAGGTGTCCGTGCCTCCTACAGGGTCATGTGGGGGCTGGTTTGGGTTTTCACCCTTTGACGACTTGTTTTTAAGTCTAAGTGTGATTTTTTCAAATTATCTCCATATTCTCAAACAGGGAGACGCGGGACTACGCGGTCCGTTTCTACAAGTTACATTGGTCCCGTACGAGGTGTTCGTGCCTCCTACGGGGTCGTTTGGGGGCTGGTCTGGGTTTTCACCCTTTGACGGCTTATTTTTACGTTTAATTGTTGATTTTTGCAAATTATCATAATATTCACAAACCGAGAGACCCAGGAATACGCGGTCAGTTCATACTAGTTACATTGGTCCCGTGCGACGTGTTCGTGCTTACTACGGGGTCGTTTGGGTGCTGGTTTGGGTTTTCACCCTTTGACGGCTTATTTTTAAGTTTAATTATTGATTTTTGCAAATTATCATCATATTCACAAACCGGGAGACCCGAGAATACGCGGTCAGTTCATACAAGTTACATTGGTCCCGTGCGAGGTGCTCGTGCTTCCTACGGAGTCGTTTGGGGATTGGTTTGGGCTTTGTCCCTTTAATGACTTGTTTTTAAGTCTTAGTGTGATTTTTGCAAATTATCGTCTTATTCTCAAATCGGGAGACTCGGGACTACGCGGTCAGTTCCTACAAGTTACATTGGTCCCGTGCGAGGTGTTCGTGCCTCCTACGGGGTCGTTTGGGGGATGGTTTGGGTTTTCACCCTTTAACGGCTTATTTTTACGTCTAAGTGCTATTTTAACAAATTATCGTCATATTCTCAAACCGGGAGACCCGGGACTACGCGATCAGTTCCTACAAGTTACATTGGTCCCATGTGAGGTGTTCGTGCTTCCTACGGGGTCGTTTGGTGGCTGGTTTGGGTTTTCACCCATTAACAGCTTGTTTTTAAGTCTTAGTGTGATTTTGCAAATTACCGTCATATTCTCAAATCGGGAGACGCGGGACTACGCGATTAGTTCCTACATGTTACATTGGTCCCGTGCGAGGTGCTCGTTCCTCCTACGGGGTCGTTTGGGGGCTGGTTTTGGTTTTCACCCTTTAACGGCTTATTTTTAAGTCTAAGTTTGATGTTTGCAAATTATCGTCATATTCTCAAATCGGGAGACCCGAGACTACGCGATCAGTTCCTACATGTTAAATTCATCCCATGCTACGTGTTTGTGCCTCCTACGGGGTCGTTTGGGAGCTAGTTTGGGTTTTCAACATTTAACGGTTTGTTTTTAAGTTTAAGTGTGATTTTGACAAATTATCATCATATTCTCAAACCGGGAGACCCGAGACTACGCGGTCACTTCCTACAAGTTAAAATAGTCCCGTGCGAGGTGTTTGTGCCTCCTACGGGGTTGTTTGGGGATTGGTTTGTGTTTTCACCCTTTAACAACTTGTTTTTAAGTCCAAGTGTGATTTTTGCAAATTATCATCATATTCTCAAATTGGGAGACTCGGGACTACGCGGTCAGTTCCTACAAGTTACATTGGTCCCGTGCGAGGTGTTCGTGCCTCCTACGGGGTCGTTTGGGGGCTGGTTTGAGTTTTCACCCTTTAACGGCTTGTTTTTAAGTTTAAGTGTGATTTTTGCAAATTATCGTCATATTCTAAAATCGGGAGGTTCGGGACTACGCGGTTAGTTCCTACAAGTTACATTGGTCCCTTGCGAGGTGTTCGTGCCTCCTACGGGGTCGTTTGGGGGTTGGTTTGAGTTTTCACCCATTAACGGCTTATTTTTAAGTCTAAGTGTGACTTTGCAAATTATCGTCATATTCTCAAATTGGGAGACGCGGGACTACGCGGTCAGTTCGTACAAGTTACATTGGTCCCGTGCGAGGTGTTCGTGCCTCCTATGGGGTCGTTTGGGGGATGGTTTGGGTTTTCTCCCTTTGACGGCTTGTTTTTAAGTCTGTGTTGATTTTGTCAAATTATCATCATATTCACAAACCGGGATTCCCGGGACTACGGGGTCAGTTCCTACAAGTTACATTAGTCCCGTGCGAGGTGTTCGTGCCTATAAAGGGGTCGTTTGGGGGCTGGTTTGGCTTTTCACCCTTTAACGGCTTGTTTTTAAGTGTAAGTGTGATTTTTTCAAATTATCGCCATATTCTCAAATCGGGAGACCCGGGACTACGCGATCAGTTCATACAAGTTACATTGGTCCCGTGCGAGGTGTTCGTGCCTCCTACGGGGTCGTTTGGGGGTTGGTTTGGGTTTTAACCCTTTGACGGCTTATTTTTAAGCCTAAGTGTGATTTTTACAAATATTGTCATATTCTCAAACCGAGAGATCCGGGACTACGCAGTCAGTTCCAATAAGTTACATTGGTCCCGTACGAGGTGTTCGTGCCTCCTACGGGGTCGTTTGGGGGCTGGTCTTGGTTTTCACCCTTTGACGGCTTGTTTTCAAGTTTAAGCGTTGATTTTTGTAAATTATCATCATATTCACAATCCTGGAGACCCGGGACTACGCGGTCAGTTCCTAAAAGTTACATTGGTCCCGTGCGACGTGTTCGTTCATCCTACGGGGTCGTTTGGGGGCTGATTTGGGTTTTCACCCTTTAAGAGCTTGTTTTTAAGTCTAAGTGTGATTTTTGTAAATTATCATCATATTCTCAAACCGGGAGACCCGGGACTACGCGGTCAGTTCCTACAAATTACATTAGTCCCGTGCAAGGTGTTCGTGGCTCCTACGGGGTCGTTTTGGGGCTGGTTTGGGTTTTCACCCTTTAACGGCATGTTTTTAAGTCTAAGTGTGATTTTTGCAAATTATCGTCTTATTCTCAAATCGGGAGACTCAAGACTACGCGGTCAGTTCCTACACGTTACAATGGTCCCGTGCGAGGCGTTCGTGCCTCTTACGGGGTCGTTTGGGGATTAGTTTGGGTTTTCACCCTTAAAGACTTGTTTTTAAGTCTAAGTGTGATTTTTGCAAATTATCATCATATTCCCAAATCGGGAGACTCGGGACTACGCGGTCAGTTCCTACAAATTACATTGGTCATGTGCGAGGAGTTCGTGCCTTTTACGGGGTCGTTTGGGGACTGGTTTGGGTTTTCACCCCTTAACGACTTATTTTTAAGTCTAAGTGTGATTTTAACAAATTATCGTCATATTCTGAAACCGGGAGACCCGTGACTATGCGGTCAGTTCCTACAAGTTACATGGGTCCCATGCGAGGTCTTAGTGCTTCCTACGTCGTCGTTTGGGGGCTAGTTTGGGTTTTCACCCATTAACGACTTGTTTTTAAGTCTAAGTGTGATTTTTGCAAATTATCGTCATATTCTCAAACCGGGATACGTGGGACTACGCGGTCAGTTCCTACAAGTTACATTGGTCCCGTGCAAGGTGTTCGCGCCTCCTATGGGGTCGTTTGGGGGTTGGTTTGGGTTTTCACCCTTTAACGGCTTGTTTTTAAGTCTAACTGTGATTTTTGCAAATTATCATCATATTCTCAAATCGGGAGATCCGGGACTACGTGATCAGTTCCTACAAGTTACATTCGTACCCTGCGACTTGTTGGTGCCTCCTACGTGGTTGTTTGGTGGCTGGTTTGGGTTTTCAACCTTTAACAGCTTATTTTTAAGTCTAAGTGTGATTTTTGCAAATTATCATCATACTCTCGAACCGAGAGACTCGGGACTTTGCGGTCAGTTCCTACAAGTTAGATTGGTCATGTGTGAGGTGTTCGTGCCTCCTATGGGGTCATTTGGTGGATTGTTTGGGTTTTCACCCTTTGACGGCTTGTTTTTAAGTCTAAGTGTTGATTTTTTCAAATTATCATCATATTCACAAACTGGGAGACCAGGGACTACGCGATCAGTACCTACAAGTTACATTTGTCCCGTGCGAGGTGTTCGTGCCTCTAAACGGATCGTTTGGGGGCTGGTTTAGGTTTTCACCCTTTAATGGCTTGTTTTTAAGTCTAAGTGTGATTTTTGCAAATTATCGTCATATTCTTAAATCGGGAGACCCGGGACTACGCGGTCAGTTCCAAATAGTTACATTGGTCCTGTGCGAGGTGTTCGTGCCTCCTACGGGGTCGTTTGGGGGCTGGTTTCGGTTTTCACCCTGTGACGGCTTGTTTTTAAGTCAGTGTGATTTTTGCAAATTATCGTCATATTCTCAAATCGGGAGACCCGGGACTACGCGGTCAGTTCCTACAAGTTACATTCAACCTGTGCGAGGTGTTTGTGCCTCCTACGGGGGCGTTTGGTGGCTGGTTTGGGTTTTCACCCTTCAACGACTTTTTTTTTAAGTCTAAGCGTTGTTTTTTATAAATTATCATCATATTCTCAAACCGGGAGACCCGCGACTACACGGTCAGTTCGTACAAGTTACATTAGTCCCGTGTGATGTGTCCATGCCTCTTATGAGGCCGTTTGGGGGCTGGTTTGGGTTTTCACCCTCAAACGGCTTGTTTTCAAGCCTAATCTACGTATTTTGAAATTATCTTCATTATCTCAAATTGGGAGTCCCGCGACTGCGCAGTCAGTTCCTACATGTTACATTTGTCTCGTGTGAGGTGTTCGTGCCTCTTACGGGGCCGTTTGGGGGTTTGTTTGGGTTTTCACCCTTAAACAACTTGTTTTTAATATTTGAAATAAATAACATGAAAGAAGCCAAATGATGATAATATTTTAGGTAAAGATGTGAATTGACAAAAGTAATGCAAAAGCACTGATCGCATGTATACCTCAATGACCACGTGCATTCGAGTTCGATCCCTCTCATCACGAATGTCACTTACGCCTTCCAGATTCTGAAAATAATAAAGATAAAAATCAGCAATAGCAATTGAGAATTGTATCAACAAAATAGATAATTAAGAATACGATTATCAACAAAATTCAAGTTATAAGACAAAATAGAATCTGAGAGAGAATGACCTCAACTTGAAGAATGATTAACAATAGTTGTGTTTTATGTGTAACTTTTATTTCACTACTTGAACTAACAGTAAGTTAAAATGTTTCTTACATAAGAAATAATATAGTATAGAAAGTTTATATGTTTGAATCTATATAGCTAGTGGCAAGTCAATGAAAGCTGGGCACTAGGTTCTCGATGTAAAAATATATATGTTACACTACATAGTAAAACAAATACTTGAAAATTTGGGTGGGGCACATGCCCTGCTCCAACATAGATCAAATTAAGCGACATGGACACACACACACACACACACACACACGCATAAATAGGCTGAATATGTTGCGCAACTTACAGTTCTAGATATGGGATTTGCAACTGCCCATACACAACATCGAGCATTCAATCATGCGTGGATACCAGTGTTGGTAATTGTTAAATTCTGTTGTTCAATGACTTCATGTATTTCATACAGTGTATATATACAACATATATATGTTATAATCTGTTTATATATGCATACAGGTGCAAGAAGAAATGCAGTTCTTGGGCTAAAAATAAAAGGACCATTGAAAATATAAGTTCCCTTTTGATCATGTTTGAAATTTTCACAGAACTCTATCGTTGGCATATACACACAAACGCACAGAGAAACCACACAATAACCATGAAAAAAAGTTAACGAAGTCTATATGTTGACTACCAAATGAAACATGTAGACATTTACATCCACCTTGGTCTAGCCTAATTGATCATTTCCCTTTCTGAAATTAACCTTATTACATAGAATTACCCATAAACGTCTAATATATATATATATATATATATATATGTGTGTGTGTGTGTGTGTGTGTGTGTGTAATAAACATCAATTTGCAATAAAACTCAAGAAATTGTTAAAATCATATCACCCAGGACAAAATACATTAAACCAGGACAAAATACATGATTGAGCGGCTGGACGGAGCGGTTAGACCTTAGCCAAATAAAGCCAAAAAATATCCAAAAACCTTAGACAAATAGTTACCCTACTAAAATTATTGAAATCCTAGCATAAATTATTAAAATCTTAGCAACAATTGAATCTTTGTAGCCATGAATTTCTATTACAAAAGAAAAATCCTATCAGTCATAACAGCTACATGGACTTAAATGGGTCCAGGAAATTGAAAAGATTTTGGCAAAGATATAGAAAAGAAGATCATTGCAAGAAGAAATTGTAATGCAGAAATTAGGAATGGAAAAAAAATACCATCCTAAAAGAAAGAAGATGAACGATCGAAGAAAAGAACCTCCACCACTGAATCGCCTCAGGTCACCACAGAACTGCCAAAAAATAGCTTGAATAGTTGCCTAAAATTGACCTGATGAAAAAGATCTAAAAGGTGTTTAAAAGGTAATAAGGCCATGACCTAGCTCCATTTATGTAAGAGGCCATGACATCCCTCTACATCCCAAACAAAAGAACAAATACTACCTGCAATGACACTGCAGAATTTCGATAGACGGAGCGGCTGGACGGACCAGCGGGAGTTGGTAAGTAGGTGAGGGGAGAGAGAGTGTGGCCTTGTTGCACTAGAGAAAGAGCGGCTGGACAGAGCGGATAAAGACAATAAGCGGGTGAGGAGAGGGAGAGAGTCGAGGAGCGGGATATTAAAAGATGAGAGAGGAAAGAGAAGAGAGAAACTAAACATAATAATTTTTTTAGGGTCTTTTATATTTTAATAAAGGGTACTCAATTTTGGCACACTTTAAAATAATGCCAAATTTTGGTACTGTTTTAAAGTGTGCCAGATTTTTCTTAAACCGTGCCAGAATCTGGCACTGTTTAAAACTGTGCTAGATTTTTAACATCAGGGTGTGCCAAATTGTAGAGGGGGCTTGAAGGTAATCCTGAGATTAGGGATAATTCCCTGATTAGTAACAGTGTTTGAGGACTAATGCAATAGAGGCAACTCAAGCGTGGCAGTTTAGCGCTGCAACTCAAGCGTGGCAACTCATACTTCAGCTTGTTGTGTTAGTCATAATTGTATCTTTGGTTACATTTACTGTAAGCTATAACGGTTGTAATGATGTAACGAGAATAATAAAGAGTTTTAGCGTGACGTCAAACGGTACTTGCGAGAGACCAGGCTTGGCAGGGCCTCGGAGAGCTATCATGCTCTATCGAATGACCTCACCGTGGGAACTTTAGAGGGACTTGGTTTGGAGGATTGAGAAGTAAGGCACCGTTGGGTCTTGTCCTGACCATCTTAGATACACCTGGTAAAACATCGAAGGACCCTGACCGTGGAACCTCAAGCGGAGCAGCTTGGAGTTCCATCGGGCATTGAGTTATGGACTCAACAGCCCTCTACTTAATGTCACATCTATTGTGGGTGATGTCACTAGCCATCTAAACAATGTCAGACATGCACTTAAGTAAACCACCGTGGTATTTGGGGCTGTCAGGCAGTTGGTAAGCCACCTCTGCGACAACAGTCCCCTGACACACGGTGGTTAGGCAAAAGGCATGTCTTGGCATTTAATGTTTATGACGTAGAGACAGCTAGTGCATCAGGTATTTAGTGTTGTGACATAAAGTATGAGGGATGTCCTTCATAGTTTTAATGACTGAGTTGCCTCGGGGGTGTTGTGGGGGCTATTTAAGGACCCCAACCACCTTTGAGGAAGAGAGAGACTTTTGGAGAGTTCAGAAGTTATTGCGAGAGAGAACACACACCAGAGAGAGTAATTGCAAACCAGAGAGTTTACTCACTCACCATTGTCATTTATTATAAAGCTTTCAATATTCGACAGAGATTCCTGAGGGTATTTGGTGTGGTTTTACCTGCCTACCAAGGTGTATCTAGGGTGCTTACTTCTCTCTCCCTCTAGCTAGGTTACTTCTAAAGTTCATTACTATTTCCTGAGTTAGACACGAGAGATTTGTGAGTTTAAGCTACGTTTATCTTCATTGGGTTCATGTTTATGTGTTCTATCATTAATCCAAAGCTTTGGCCAATTAACTTGTCATTACCATACTCAATAGGGGTTACGCCTCCATATATAATCTAAAGTACCCTCCTACATTTGGCGACTCCGCTGGGGAGGCATTCTTCTAGATAAGGAGTATGGCACAAGATAATGCCACTCAAAGACTCAATTTCGATGACATTCAGCATAATGAAGAACAGGCTGTGCGAGGGCAAGAGGCCCTAAGATATGGGGCTCCTCGAGTAGAGGTACCTTTGACGCCAGCAACGTTAGGCATCCCAGGGACGACCCAACCTCCCGCGATCACGGGGTTGGGACCCGCTCAGATTTCCCTCCTCATGAGCAACTTTCACGAGTTCTTGCAAACTCCGGTGGCTTCAACTATGTTGCGAGGGTTAGAGGCTAACGCTTTCGTAACACCAGGAGTGGCCCCAACGGTCCCACTAGGGGCAGGAATTGCAGGAACGATCCCAGTGGGTGTATCTTCTGGAGTGAACCTGGAAGTGGGCACCTCATGAGTCTCAATGGTACCACCGGTAACGTTCGTTTTGGTTGCAATGAGCGCTCAGCCCTTGGCCCCATTACTGGCGGCTCCAATAGCCTCGCCGATAGAAGAGATGAGAAAAAAGATGCAGAAAGAAATGTTAAAGTTCATGCAGGCTTCCTCGCAGGCTGTGGGCAAGGTGGCGTCGGTCTACGATGACTTTCGAACACCTTACCCCCAGGAATACAACGACGAGCCCTACCCGAAGGACTATATTCCCCCTACATTTGAAAAATACTCAGGGAAGGGTGGGAACCCGAAGGAACACATTAAGCGTTTCGTTGAACATTTAGGAGCGCACTGCAATGACAAAAAGCTTAGATTGGGGGAGTTCTCCAAATCCCTGACTGATAAAACATACACTTGGTACTCTCATCTGCCTCCCAATAGTGTCTCTACGTGGGAGGAGATGCATGTATTGTTTGTCCGAAAGTTCTTTTTGGCCGAAGATGAGTTCACCCTAACCCAACTTGGCAGGGAGAGGCAGAGGCCAGGAGAAGAGGTAGTGGCCTATATTCGAAGGTTTAGGGAAAGATTCCTCGATGTAAGGGAAGAAGCTAAGGAGGCCAGGTTACTGCAGATTTGTACTGAGGGACTACTTCCTGAGTATATCTGCCACCTAATCAATGAGACACGTGAGGGAACATTTTCAGCATTCTTAAAATCCGCAAGAAACATCTCTTTGGTGGTGCGACCTAGCTCGGTAGTGGCTCCCATGGTGTTCAGGCAACCGATACAACCCATGGGAGGAAGGTCTCAGTCACCACGGGTGGGATATATCGAGATGGAAGATGGGGGCAAGGCGCCAAGGAAGAACAATAAAAGAAAGTTCGAAAGAGACAGGGAAGACCCGCCACCATTACCTTGTACGGTGGAGGAGGATGTGAGTTGCTATAATGCAATGGTCCAAGGCGGAACAGTTTATGAACCAAAGGGTGTTCCAGCAGAAGAGCCCAACGCGGCAACTAGGGCTGATCCCAAATATTGTCAGGTTCATCGAAAGGTCAAGCATCCAACAGAAAGCTGCTTCACGCTGCGAAGAATCATCGACAAGTACATGAAGGCGGGGACATTACAAATCCCCCCGCAGAAAGTTAACAATAACCCACTCCCGGCACATGGGGCCAATCTGGTAACGGCCTATGATGAGGAGGCAGAATGGGAGGGGGGAGGGGCAACGATGAAAGAGTTCGATGAGGCACTGGAGCATTGCACCAGGGGAATGGCTAACGTAGTTTTAGCTTATGATAAAGAAAGTGCTAGGGATGTAGAAGACGCCTACAGCGTTGAGGGTGAGGAAACGGACCCAGTCGTAGAATATAGCGCAGTTTCAAAATCTCCAAAGTTCACTTGGTTCTTCGACCAAGTGGGAATCCCAAAAGAAAGCAGAATAGAGATAACTTAAGCGATCTTAGATATTGCAAGAAGAAATGCAGTCCCCTCGCTAAGATGGAGGGGACCCATGGCTAGGCTGGTAAATAAGTTCTTATCAGAGGTAACTTTCAGCGATGCGGATAGGGCTGTAAGGTTCCCCCATAATAGGCCTCTGTATGTAACCGCTAGTGTTAACGGGGTTAGATTTGTAAGGACTCTTATGGATGGGGGTGCTTCCATCAACATTATGCCAATAAACTCCTTCCACACGGCTAATATTCCGGAGGAAAGGTTGGTTCCCATGCCCATGGTAATCTCGGGCTACGATAATCAACCTTCCAAATCCATCGGGTATGTGAACGTGGGGATAGTGATGGGAAATCTGAGTTCCCATATCAAGTTCCATGTAATAGAAAGCGTAACTTCCTATCATTTGTTAATAGGGAGAGTATGGATGCACAACCAAGGGTTAGTTACCTCAACTTACCATCAATGTGCTAAGGCGAATATCAAGGGGAAAAAAGTGACTATTAGAGCAACTAAGAGGCCTTTCGCTATCGAAGAAGAACACTTGGTGGATGCAACCTTTTATACAGAGCTCGAAGAGGACGTGCGAGTTATAACAAGGAGAATGGAGGGGGCATGGGTCCCCTCGATTAGAGAAAGAATGGGACCTCTAAATGAGAGTGGCGAAGGTGATAGGATCGAGGAAACATATCGGGCGGTCCCTCGACCCCAAAACATCTCCAAGCAGCTCAAAGACAAGATGAGTCCTAGGACAGACCCAGGTGAGCATGAGGTCCAACAACAAAGCGTGTTGAGTCATTTTTCAAGGGAAAGAATCGCTGAGGCTTCCAGAGAGAGGAAGAGAAAGGCCGTGGCAACAGCCACCAGCAGGCAATGCAAGAAAATTGTCACTTGAAGAGGGAAAAGTGGTGTACCGCTTATAATGGTGTGAGCGGGCGGCCGAAAAGAGGTTAACCCGATATATGAGTGTTTTTTAGTAGATCAACAGGGGCAGTGTATGGTGATAGATAACTCCAACATACAAGAGTTCGTAGAAGATGTCGCCGAAGAACCAGACTACATGGAAGACCAACCAAGGCCCCAGGCACAAGAGTTGGAGCAGCTAAACCTAGCAGGAGATGGGGAAGATCCAAGGCCTATATTTATCTCTAAAGATCTTGTTAAGGAGAAATAAGAAGCCTTGGTTGACCTGATTCGGGAGTTCATAGATGTATTCGCATGGAAGTATACTGAAATGGAAGGGCTGGATGAGGAGGTGAGCTGCCACAAGTTGAACGTGATGCCTTCAGCTATTCCGGTGAAGCAGGCAACAAGAACTTACAAGCCTGAACTAGATTTAAAGATTAAAGAAGAGGTCCAACGCTTACTGACAGCAGGATTTATCAAGCCAATACAACATCCCCTCTGGTTATCCAGCATTGTGTTAGTAGGGAAGAAAGACAAAAACCAAATAAGGATCTGCGTGGACTTCAAAGACTTGAATAGGGCTTGCCCCAAGGATGAGTTTCCCCTACCCTCCATCGACAGTTTGATAGATGCCACGGCTGGTCATGAGATGTATAGCTTCATGGATGGATATGTGGGATACAACCAGATCAAGATGGACCCCTCTGACGCAGAGAAAATAGCATTCAGAACGCCGTTGGGCAACTTCATGTACAAGGTAATGCCATTTGGACTCAAGAACGCCGGGGCTACGTACCAAAGAACAATGATGGCCATTTTTCATGACTTCTTCCACAAATTTGTGGAATTCTACGTAGACGACTTGGTCATCAAATCGAAGAAGGAAGAGTCACATCTGAACGATTTAAGGAAGGTGTTTGCTCGGTGCAGGAGATACAAGTTGAGGATGAACCCATTAAAGTGTGTCTTCGGAGTAACAAGTGGTAAATTTTTGGGCTTCGTGGTTAATCGACAAGGGGTACAGATGGACCAGGATAAACAGCGGGCAATCTTGGAGATACCATGTCCAAGAACGGCAAAGGAGCTAAAAATTTTCCTCAGTAAAGTCTCCTACCTTAGGAGATTTGTGCCTGGATTGGCCGAAATAACACACCCACTGATGCAGCTGCTACGAAGGAACGCGAAATTCAGATGGGAAGAGGTTCACCAGAAGTCCCTTGTTGGGTTAAAGAAGCTGCTCGTATCACCACAAATCATGGTTCCTCCCCAGGAGGAGCTCCATTGCAGCTATACCTTACATCCACCACGAGGTCCGTTGGAGCTCTGCTAGCATAAGAAGTGGACGGGCAAGAACGGCCGATTTACTACCTCAGCAGAATTATACATGGGCCAGAAATTAGATATAGTAGCTTAGAAAGGCATTGTTTAGCCTTGGTCTTTGTAGCACAAAAACTTAGGCATTATATGTTGTCTTTTACCATTCATATTGTAACTAGATGCGACCCAATTAGGTATTTGCTCGCAAAGACTATACTGATTGGCAGGGCATCTAGATGGTTCCTTATTCTCTCTGAATATGACTTAAAATGTGTGGTCCCTAGTACAATCAAAAGCCAGGCGTATGCTGACCTATTGGCCATCTTCCCTTCAGGAACCTTCGAGCCGCCTAGGGAAGACATTCCAGGAGATGATTTGCAGGCCAATTACCTGGATACAACTGAGGAGGAATGGACGATGTAGTTCGATGGATCTTCGGCAGAAAAGAAGGGAGGAGCAGGTTTGTTCTTTCAAAAGGGATGGAAGAGATTTGCCTTTCCTACAAACTAGATTTCCCTTGCTCTAATAACGAGGCAGAATACGAGGCGTTGGTACTAGGGCTTCTAGAGGCTCTTCGGAGGGGAACTCGTTCACTCTGCATTAAGGGTGACTCGAACTTAGTAATTTAACAGGTAAACAGAGAATATGCGTTGAAACACATGAGCCTGGCGCCCTATAGAACAATCATTCAAAGGCTCCTCAACCAGTTCCATCGGACCAAGATCAGGAGACATCCCAGAACGATGAACCGCCATCCAGACGCCTATGCCACTATTTCCCAGAGGATGATAATGAAAACCAATGAGACTACAGTTGTGATCCAACGAAGAACAGCTCCTTCGGTAGTACAGTCAATACTACCGATGAAGGAAGAGGTGGGCTGGAGAAGAGATATTAAGAAGCAACTGGAGTCTGGTGAGGGCACGATGGGGCTAAGAGAGTTGGTCCAATATTTTACAAGCCAGGGAAATCTCTATTTTACAAATACAGGAGGATGGTTGTCAAGATGCGTCAGCCCAGAGGAAGCCGAGCAAATATTGAGGAAAATGCATGAGGAGCACTGCGAAACGACTGAGATACCTATATATAGGAGAATTCAAAGGGAGGGGTATTTCTGGCCTAGGATAAAGCAAGATGCAGCAGAGCTGCAACGGAAGTGCAATAAGTGTCAGCTATTCTTTGAGGCAGTTGAGTGCCATTTCATTGAAGCTTAAATGGACTGGAGGTAGCCCTACATCGACTTCATTCAGGAGGGGGTTGTCCCAACGGAGAAAATGGATGAAATAGGTCTGAGGCGAAGGGCTATAAGGTTCTACGTTCGGGGGGGAAGCTCTATCGAAAGGGGTACTTTAACAGGCCCTTGCGATGTGTCACGAAGGAAGAAGCAGTGGAGGTCCTCAAACAAGCGCCCGACCTAGAACATATTGGAGGAGCCCAGTTGTATGATCAGTTGATGACACTGGGGTATTATTGGCCAACAATGGAGAAAGACTCTGCGGAGTTCGTTCGAACATGCAAAGCTTGCCAACTTCATGGGAACATGATCCATGCCCCATTTGTAGACTTACACTCTCTATCAACACCTTATCCATTTCATACTTGGGCGTTCGACCTAGTGGGGGTAATACACCCATCTTCGAGGGGCAAGATATGGATACTAGTAGCAACAAAATGTTTCACAAAATGGGCCGAGACGATACCACTCAGACGAGCAACGGCTGGGGTGGTGAGCAACTTCATCAGAGAATACATCATTTGCCATTTTGGGATCCCAAAAGTTATTCTCTCGGATAACGGGACCCCCTTCGTCAACTCCGAAGTAACAATGCTCACGGACAAGTACTCCATTGTTCATCACACTTCAACGGTGGCATACCCAAAGGGAAATGGTCAGGACGAAGCAACTAACAAAACCTTGGTTAACATTTTTGCCAAAGTGATGGAAGACTTTCCAGGGGCGTGGGATGACAAGATACCAGCTGTCTTGTGGGCATATCGAACGACCAAGCGAAAACCCACGAGATACATGCCTTTCTCTCTTGTTTATGGGGCAAAAGCAATCCTCTCAGTAGAATTGGAAGTTCCCTCTGCTCGTTATGCTTTGCGAAGTAGAATGCTTCCTCAAAGTAGACATGTACAATTGGAAGCGTTGGATGAACACAGAGATAATTCGATGCAGAACTTCCAAATATATACGAAGCAACTTTCAAGGGCATACGATAACTTGGTGAGACCAAGGAAATTCGTGAAGGGAGACCTCGTATTGAAAGCGGCAGTGAAACACATCAGGGGGCTTCCTCTACCAAAATTTGCAGCTAATTGGGAGGGAACTTTCGTTGTGAAAGAAGCCCATGACTCAGGTTATTGTTTAATTTCGAAGTTAGAGGAAGACAAGCCATTTAAGATTAACAATAAGTGGTTGAAGGTTTATCATGTGTAAACAACCAAGTTTGAACTGATGTTATGACTAGCTATTGTTATAAATATACAAGTTTTGGGTGAAATTTTTGAGCATAATGGAGGAATTGCAGAAATACAAAACTCTATAGCATACAACAACAATCACAACACACGAAGGGATTGAAAAGAACATATTCTTCATTCATAAACAATAGAGTATTACAAAAAAAAAATTGTTTTGGGAGCTATCGCCCAAGAATTACATAGATGGAGGATCTGTACACAAGAGGCAACTAGTCTAAAAGAAACGATAAATCTGAGGAAGAGAAAAAATCTCCAGGAAGGCCCGAAGAAGCTGATGTGAAAGACCATTGGGCGTTAATAGAAACCTCCAGCCTCGTTTGCACTTGTGTACGTTCGATCAGGAGTCTCTCGCGCTTCAGTTTGACCAGGCACAAAGCTTCTTCGGCATCCTTTACCTCTTGATCCACTACTTCCAAAAGATGTGCCAATGTGACCAACCTAGCTTCCTCAGCTTGCTGGTCCTCCTAGTGCTTTCGTAACACTTCCCTCTGGCCGATCAGTTGTTGGTTCTTCAAAGTCTTCAGATACGTTATAAGCTAGTCAAAACGGAAACCATCACGCCCCAACTCCCTCAGAAAACCCAGAAATTGGTTAAAAAGGGATCTGGTAACACTTGCAGTAGGGGTACTGGCAATTTCAGCAACAACGATCGCCATGCCTTGAAGTTTGTGACTCATCACGTGAATATTAGAGCGCAGGAAATCTGGTGTGAAGGTCTCAGGGTGGCGATTCACCAGTTGTTCGATCACCAAGCGGTGGTTGACAGGCATTTGAGGAGACTGCCGAAGCACCATTAGGCAGAACGCATGAGGAGCCAGGTCAGGAAGAGGCAGTTCGCACCCAGACTCGCTCTCAGCTGCAGCATCAGTCGTGAAACCTTGATCATCATGACCAGAATTTTCCGAAACATCAGGTTCTCGGAAGGGTGAGCCTACAGGCGAAAGAACTGGGGGCGAATTTTCCCGAGCAACCTGAAAAGAGATAGCGCACATGATGAACTTATGAAAAAAACTTAAGAAGTGTTTTCATTGTTAAGTCACCGTTATAAGGTGGAGTTTATGGAAAATCTTAACAAGCGTTTTCGTTGTTAAGTCACCGTTATAAGGTGGAGTTTATGAAAAAAAACTTAACAAGCGTTTTCGTTGTTAAGTCACCGTTATAAGGTGGAGTTTATGAAAAATCTTAACAAGCGTTTTCGTTGTTAAGTCACCGTTATAAGGTGGAGTTTATGGAAAATCTTAACAAGTGTTTTCGTTGTTAAGTCACCGTTATAAGGTGGAGTTTATGGAAAATCTTAACAAGTGTTTTCGTTGTTAAGTCACCGTTATAAGGTGGAGTTTATGAAAAAAACTTAACAAGTGTTTTCGTTGTTTAGTCACCGTTATAAGGTGGAGTTTATGGAAAATCGTTGTTAAGTCACCGTTATAATGAGTTTATGAAAAAAACTTAACAAGTGTTTTCGTTGTTAAGTCACCGTTATAAGGTGGAGTTTAGGAAAAAAAAACTTAACAAGTGTTTTCGTTGTTAAGTCACCGTTATAAGGTGGAGTTTATGGAAAATCGTTGTTAAGTCATCGTTATAAGATGAAGTTTATGAAAAAATTTATGAAAAATCATAAGATGGAGATTATGGAAAATCTTAACAAAAGTTAACAAAAATACCTCAGTCACAACGGGAGCATATGGGGCAGCCGCATGGACAGGAACCGTTGGGGGCGAGATTATTACCCCAGAAGCCATAACGGGGTCCCTGGACACAGAAGTCTCCATGCTTCGTAAAACTCTATCACCTGTATAGGGCACCAGGGCCAGCATACTGGGTTCATCAGGCAAAGACACTGAGCTCCCAAACAAAGGCACAACACGATGGGGTGTAAACACACCACTATGTTGGCCATAAGCACCAACCTGGGCCCTGACTGCGGGAGTTGGTGCAAGATCAGGAGAAAACTGTGCCACAAAGGCAGGTGTTAGAAAAGAAGAATGGGCACAGAAAATATGAAGAAATATCTCTACGTGTTACTTACCTCAATTATGGTGCTAAAGAGAGGAATGGCAGTCAGGGGTCTCATCAGCGTCGTCGGAAGAAGAACGCTTGCCAACAACGAGGATATTTCAACTTGGGGTACCCAAAACATATCAGAATTCAGCAAGCAAAATAAGAAAAGAGTGGGACCGAAAAGACTACAACAAATAAATTATAGAGGAAATCATACCTCGGGCCCACTCTCCTCAACAAGAACAATGGGCAGAGGAACCTCAAGTGAGGCCTGTTAATTAGAAGGGACCGAGGGTGTTATCTCGAATTGTGTCACTTTGGGTTGTGTTACCACTTCAGGCGAGGAATCACTCGCAGGATCAGCGGCTTCACTTCCCACAATGACTTCCCTTGCATGTTGACTGCTTGCACGGCGAGAATACGTAAGCCCCGTCATGGGGGAACGGGGAGGAGTCACATCGGTACGAGATGCACCAAAGCGTCCCCCCATAAAAGGGCTCACGGGAGGACTAGAGGGGTCTGATCTTACTATTTCAACTCCCTGCACCACAGTTGTCAAAAAAAGAAAAATATATATATAAGTAAAGACGGTCGTCCATAAGCAAAAGGAGATAATAACTAAATCAGGCATACATACCTCTGATTCAGAAGGAGAACGAGAAGACACGACCACGGGCGAAGAAGGAGAAGTAACAGCAACAGAAGGGGCAGGAGTGGAATGCACCTCAAGGGTTTGGTGAACCTCAGGGGTTCGTTTCTTCTGGGACTTGGTGCCCAGGGTCTTCTTCCTCGATCCCGCTGCACCAATACTAACCCCTTGAGGAACCCTGGAGCTCTTTCTCCTCCTAGCCGTTGGCTCTGCAGGATCAACCACCACCGTGGGGAAAGCAATGGAAGAAGGAACAACGACTGCATGCCATTGATGCTCGGCATTTATTCGGTCTATTTTTGCTTGGGCCTCCCTCCTTACACGCTCAGCCATCTCAGCAGGCATGGGAGGTGGAATGGAGGCTGGAAGAGCTGCCATGGGATTTTGGGGCTTCTGGGACTTCAATTTCGATTTTGATGTCCCACTCTTGGCCATTTTTTCCTTCTTGGCAGGTGGTTGAGAAGCCCCCTCGTTGGTAGTAGCTGCAGTAGAGGGGGCGGCCTTCTTTGGAGCAGCAGGAGTCCTGGGTTTTGGCATGGCAACTGGGACCATGGGACAAAGTGGGGGAAGCTCGGTAGGAGGTGCTATGTGGGTTGAACTTAGGGGGAATTCTATCCCAAGTACAGAGTTTCCTTTTAGCCCCAACTCCAGGGCAAAAAATGAAGAAACGGGAGGATACACCGGATCTCCCTCAACGACTCAGCAATTTCAGCTAGTTGTTTTGGCCAGTACTTGGTGGAAAACAAAGGGGTCACATCCCCATGCCTAGTAATACTGGGAATGGTGACACGCCCAGCCATTGTTGAAGATATCCTCCACGCAGCGGTCGAAGAAAATAGGGAATATGCCTCGCCAAAGGAGACCTTGGGGTTTGACGATTAAAACACTGGACGTGGCGCCCCCTGGTCAAACCCAAACTGGCGGCTACATCGGTTGGAATTATAATGCTCGCTGGTATACCCCCACTCGGTGTAGGAAGGCAGATATCCTGGAGAAAATAGAAGGACCACGGCAAGTGAGGGATCCTCAATATCGGGAGAAGGGTCCTGTATCACTCTGGCTTCATGATGGAAAAAATCACAAGTGTGAAAGAAGACCTCCTCCTGATAAGGCCTCATGACGAAGTTCTCGAAACGGTCAATCACAGAAATCAGCTCCTTTCAGTTTTGTCTCTTTTGATAAATGAAAGACTGTGGAGGCAGAATGGTTTCCCCCGAAGGAGGACTATTGGTCTTGGCCGCTATGGCAGGAAAGCGAAAGTAAAGGAAGCTGGTCAGAAGAACGGTGTTGGCAAAATTGACCAAGTTATAACGGCCAAGAGAGCGTTCCATGTCAAATAAAGTCCTATCCATCCAGGTGTAGAGGGATCCCAAGGCAATTGCAGCTAGTGGGAGTTTTATGCCTCGAGCCAAGCGAAGGGACAGGTTAATAAGGTCCCTTCGGGGCTGGTCGTTGGGTTTGCCCGTCAAAAGGAAACGGGAAAGAATCACAAGAATGTAGGCGAGAAGCTCCAACGGCGTACCTTGACCAGGGGTAGTTGATGAGGAACTGCCTTCACCGGAACTTTTGAAGAAATAATTGATCAAGGCAGAAAAAGTAGCTTTGTTGGAAGAACCGATGCAGCTTCGGCATATGCGATCCAACTCCAAACGATCTGCAATCTCTTGAGCATCAAGAGCATCATCGGTGTAAGGCTCATGGCCTGTTGCATCGAGGCCCAGGAGCTCGCACACGTCCTCCAGAGTTATAGTAAACTCATCCCACGCAGCGATGAACGTGTGAGTAGTCACGTTCCATCGAGAGACCAAGATAGGAAGGGCAGCATTATTCTTTGAGAGAGTGAACTCACCAAACCATTTGGCCCGTTACAGCCCAATCTTGGTGAGGATGTCAGCGTAGGAACTCTGCATGTGGAAGTTCCAGGAAGCAAAGTGGGCAGGGGATCCCCCGGGTGCTTCGAAATCAATATGGGACCATGGAAAGTCCCCTCGCTCCAAGCGAAATCTGAGAGTTCCTTCTGGGGGCAGAAAGCCCCACTTAGACAATTATTCATCCTCATCACCCAACAGTAGGGCGTCAAACTTAGAAGAAAAACAGACAGTCTTACAGGCAATAGGAAAGTCATCACCCTCCCCAAAAATGGGAGAGCGACGATAAAACCTCAGTTGTTCTTGGCGGGCAGCACCCTGGGTGGAGGCAGTAGTGGTGGTGGCAGACGGAACACTGGTGGCAGACATGGTGGGGTTGCTTGGAGACGCCATGGAAAATAATGACACTGTAACAGAGAAAGCTTCGAGAAAAAAGGGATTGAGAGAGAGAATGGAGAAACACGATCACAAGTGGTGGTATAGAAGGTGAAAAATGAAGCTCAAAGCTCTTGCAACAATGGAGTTTCTCTCTCTCTCTCTCTAAAAAAGAAACGCCAATCTGAAGAAGATAGTAACAGAGTAAGAAAAAAACAAAGGAGAAGGTTCAAAGTGTTTTGAATATGGCTGTTTGAAAATTTTGGGGTTGTCGTTTCAGTCTCCCACCATCACACGTGCAAGGCCGCCTACAATCATTTCCAATGAACACGTGGCACCTTGGGAAGTGCTTTGACAGTTGAGAGGAATGCGCCACATCATTAACGAAGTGACGTCTGTGGAACACTAATCATTTCCTTCCTATACAAGCTTGAGTTTTGGCGCCAACGAAATTTCTTGTCAGACTTATCTCTTAAAGCCCCAACGAAGAAGATGTCCCAACGGTTCTGTATAAAGGAAAAAGGCCTGAATCTTTTCACAACAAATAAAGGTTCATCGGTTTGAGAATTTTCATGCAGGAATTTCTTGTTCCCACAACCAATCCCTACACGAGGGGAAAATGTAGAGGGGGCTTGAAGGTAATCCTGAGATTAGGGATAATTCCCTGATTAGCAACAGTGTTTGAGGATTAACGCAATAGAGGCAACTCAAGCGTGGCAGTTTAGCGTTGCAACTCAAGCGTGGCAACTCATACTTCAACTTGCGGTGTTAGTCATAATTGTATCTTTGGTTACATTTACTGTAAGCTATAACGGTTGTAATGATGTAACGAGAATAATAAAGAGTTTTAGCGTGAAGTCAAACGGTACTTGCGAGAGACCAGGCTTGGCAGGGCCTCGGAGAGCTGTCATGCTCTATCGAATGACCTCACCGTGGGAACTTTAGAGGGACTTGGTTTGGAGGATTGAGAATTAAGGCACCGTTGGGGCTTGTCCTGACCATCTTAGATACACCTGGTAAAACACCGAAGGACCCTGACCGTGAAACCTCAAGCGGAGCAGCTTGGAGTTCCATCGGGCATTGAGTTATGGACCAAACAACCCTCTACTTAATGTCACATCTACTGTGGGTGATGTCACTAGCCATCTAAACAATGTCAGACATGCACTTGAGTAAACCACCGTGGTATTTGGGCCTGTCAGGCAGTTGGTAAGCCACCTCTGCGACAACATTCCCCTGACACACGGTGGTTAGGCAAAAGGCATGTCTTGGCATTTAATGTTTATGACGTAGAGACAGCTAGTGCATCAGGTATTTAGTGTTGTGACATAAAGTATGAGGGATGTCCTTCATAGTTTTAATGACTGAGTTGCCTCGGGGGTGTTGTGGGGGCTATTTAAGGACCCCAACCACCTTTGAGGAAGAGAGAGACTTTTGGAGAGTTCAGAAGTTATTGCGAGAGAGAACACACACCAGAGAGAGTTATTGCAAACCAAAGAGTTTACTCACTCACCATTGTCATTTATTATAAAGCTTTCAATATTCGACAGAGATTCCTGAGGATATTTGGTGTGGTTTTACCTGCCTACCAAGGTGTATCTAGGGTGCTTACTTCTCTCTCCCTCTAGCTAGGTTACTTCTAAAGTTCATTACTATTTCCTGAGTTAGACACGAGAGCTTTGTGAGTTTAAGCTAAGTCTATCTTCATTGGGTTCATGTTTATGTGTTCTATCATTAATCCAAAGCTTTGGCCAATTAACTTTTCATTACCATACTCAATAGGGGTTACGCCTCCATATATAATCTAAAGTACCCTCCATAACTTGTCAAATTTCTATTTTTGGTGTAGTGATATCAGACATTATTGGCAGTTCATGTGTGATATCCCATAAAATTTATGCTAGATTGATCATGTCTAGAGAAAATAAAAAAGGAGCCTAAATAATTAAGCAACATTCTAAGCATAGATATATATAAACTAGAACAAAATCCAAACCACTGAAACATAAACAGGTGAACCAAAAATAACTCTTATTCCAAAATTAACACAAATCAAGTAATAAAATCCTCGTAAACTATAATTGTTGTAATACATGATATAACTAAATAAAGAGTAGCTGACTCTAAAATAAATTTGGCATAGGAAAAGGAATATAGATCATGAGCATGTAGGGGAGATAAAGACTCGATCAGGGGTGAGGCTAAACTGGTGGCCTATGTCCTAAATAATATTAATAGAAGATGTTAATAGTATGTCTAAGTAGTATATTAATGTAATTGACTGTGTTCTATAATATAACTACTCTTGTTCTTCAATTCTTTTAGTTGCTTTAAGTTAAACCAACCCAAATCAACCTTAAATATCTCACGCATCTACTACCTCAGCACATACATTCCCCATGATTAAGTATTTTACATCATTATAGACTTTTATGTACTAATTCCACTTTTATTTATTTATATGTCACATATGTATAATATTACAAGGGAAAGTAGTCTCTACATCTACATCCACATAATAAAACTGCGATCCATCACACGTACCTCATAAAAGGTCCCCATCACAAGCCCATGCATAATAAAGTCCTATCATATTGCCATCAGGGATCGTTCACGCATACTTGGCATAGTTGTAGGTTGTCCCATACCTATAAACACTCAAGCATCTAATATGGATAATCATTACACCTTCACACTAGTCACATAGCCCATACCCAAAGCTATATAAAAGGATCATCCTGCGAACTTTAGATGGATACAACTAGAATTTCATCACATAATGTCCTGGGTATATATAACTAGGTCAAAACTGTCATCATTGCATCAGGGTATCGATATCCATTGATTGCGTCCCCACAAGGATATCCCTCCAGTTCATATTCCCAAAGTACACACTATAATACCCCGTATTTTTAGTAATTTTAATTATAGGATTAATTGAATTAATTGGGAATTAATCTGGATTTAAATACAAGAGAGACGAGAGTTAGTATTTGATTATGATAATTATGTTGAATATTACTGAGAGAATATAGTAATATATGATTATGAAATTATTAAAAATTATCACGTGTAGAAAATATAACAGTTTTGGAAATTAAATTGGGACGCGTGTGTCAGTCGTGTCGGGACCAATTTAGTGGATTATAAAGTAATTTATTTTTATGTATTCCTTATGTTCATTTTGAGTGTGCCAATGTGTCCGGTAGTATCGAGATAGTCAGAAAAGTCTACCCGGAGGTTTAGTTTGGGTCCCGGGGCAGTTTTTTGCCAAATCGGCTACCTAGGATGGTATTTTAGTCATTTTACTATTTGGTGAATAGTGACCTACGAAATTTAGGTTAAATATCTCATCCAACCCTTATAATTATTAGAATATTGGTTGCTAAAAACTTGAGAGAGAGAGAGAGAGAGAGAAGTAGAGAGAAAGGAAGGGTTTCTAAGGGTTGCTAAGGCCAAATAACCATCTTACACCACCACCACTGCCTGATTTGTGACCAGAGAGAGAACACCACCACCATATCATCTTCCCCAAAGGATCAGAACTTCTATTTCCAGGCAAGTGGTTTAACTTGTTATGATTCAGCAAATATAATATCCATGGTAGTTTAGAATTGGAGACTAAACTTGAAATATTGATAATTTCATGAATTGGGAGAATTTAATCGTGAATATGGGTAGGATTTGCATGTAGATAAATTTTGAAAAGATTATAGAATTGAATCATATCCTAAATGATATAAATCATGGATTAAAATCTGAGTAATTGGCTATCTTGAATTGAGAAGTTATCCGAGGGTTTAACCATGCAAACTCGAAGAACAACTGAATTGGTGAGTAATTTTCATAATGATTTAATGATTTTGGAACGTTAGAAATCATGTGTTTAGGTTGTTATGTAATCTAGGATGTTTACTTTTGAAAATGGGATCATGTAATGAATTTTGGAGATAAAATGATGGCAAAAAATGTTAACAGTTCTGGGCTATAACTGGTCGATCGATTGACTAGTTCGATTGATCAACATTCTTGAGTCGATCGATCGACTCCCCTGCATTTGTGACAAAATTTTCTTTTAAGGTTTAACTAAATCCCAACTTTTAAGAATTATTAATATGGACTATTTGAACATGTTAGGACTTAGGTAAGGTCAGTAGGGATATATTTAAGGCTCGAAAAATATTGGTTTGGTTTGGGATTAAAAGATAAACTTATGAATGTCCGACAAAAGTGTTACGGTTGGAAATTATGGGAATTTGGATTTAATTAGGATAAATAATAACTCGAGGTTAGGAACAGTTGTAAAGGGACTTCAAATTACTGAATCAACCGTAGAGACAAGTGGGAGACTTAGTAACCTTTTGGGATTGGTTTAAGTACTCGGATTTATACGACGAGAGTTGTCGCGCTAAATATATTACGTAAAATAATCAGGGTGAAACTATACTACATATGAGATTTGTAATGTGGGATAGGAGTATAACTATATTAAAATGATGAATACTTCGGTTTTTTGATTACCTAATATATGGATTATTATATGTATGACATATCTACCATACTTTCTATCATGGGAGGTTTTCAAAAAAGGACAATCTTATCTTATTTGCCTCCGGAGGGATTTGGATTTGGTACCTCAAGAGCATAGGACTGTGAAGACTTATTTGTGAGTTTTTAAGCCAGATGGCCAAGGGAGCGTAGGTATGTGCGTGACCCATGGGTATGTGAACTATGTTCGCCTCCATTATGTGTGATTTGTATTGATACGGTTCCTGAGTGATTCGAAACACGTGATCCTCATATACGTTATGTACCGAGATTCGATAGCAGAGTATGCATGCACCACAGCTTAGCCTAGGGATGCCATATGTGTATATATGTACTAAATGTGATATGAATATACAGTTGTGATTATTCACAGTCGCTTAGTAGATGAGAATGGCTAAGATATTTAAATAACTTAATGATGTGGGAACTTAATTAATACATGAGATAATGGATTCAAATAACGAGTATTTGAAATGTAAGTGTGTCTTAATTGAGCAATATGAGTGGATCCGTGTAGAAATCCCTATAGTCGGATTTAATATAGACTATTTAGTTAGTAGCATAACTAGGATGGGTTAAAGGCATACGTTAGGCATGCACAATAGTTGAGGGGTGAGAATCTCAAGCGAGAGCACATGACTAACATGTATATAATATTTACTGTTTAATGAAATTAAACACTTGATGTTTTTAAAATGTTTTTATCTCGGTCTCTGACCCGTTTTCTTCCAAATCTATTTTGTTTTTGTAAAAACCTTTTAGGCACCCAACCACAAGGACGTCAAGCATAGGAGTTCCATTTTGTTAACGTGTTGTAGCTGCTATGGAAGTTATAGGATCTCAGTATTAGATGCCTCCACATCTATCTTTGCTTTCTAGGAAGTTATTCATATCAGTTGGGCCATGTTGCCCATTCTTATTCAGAGATAGCAGTTTTAGACTTTCATTTATTTCAGGTGTTGGATTTTATTTTATTAAGACTCTTGTGTTGGGATTATTTGGCATTGAGATTATATAAAGAGTGTTACTCTAGACTCTATTATTTATTTTGATTGCTTATTCCTTTGAGATTGGTTAAGTTAATGTTATATGGATGATTATTCATTACTTAGTGGAAAACTAATTTAATTAATAAAATTTGTCATCTCACTTTTTAAATATTAGGTGGCCAGTAACTAATTAAATGATTTTCGACAGTGATGATAAGACTGAGCCAAATTGATATTCTGTATTAATTTAGTAAAGGAGTTTCTACCCAGTATTTAATTACACGGGGTGTCAGAGGTGGTATCAGAGCATCAGGTTCTAGAGTCTTTAGGATCTGTACGACTTATTATGCCTTCCGCGTAGCGTTCTTTAATATTGTGGCCTATGTTTTATGACTGTTGTATTCTTTAATTATGCATTTTACGTCTTCAACCATTTTGTGATAATAACTGTTGACTTATAAAGCTTTTCTCTCATTTCAAATGCCTCCTCGATGTGCACAGTGAGTTCCTAGGGATTCCCAACCCTAGCCTCAACTAACGCTAGTTCAGGGTACTATGAACGCCGCTGAAGTTGCCGTTATAGTAGCATAAGTGGTAAATGTAGCTTTAGCAGTAGTGTAGCAGGCGCCACCTCAAGCACCAGTAGTGGCCCCAGTTCAGTCTCATGCATTCCCGTCTGCTTAGGAATGTTTCAAAGATGTCTTTCAGAAGTCACATCCTCCGGAGTTTGGAGGGAGCTATGATGTTGTAATGTCGAGCCAATGGAAGAAGGACATCCAGAGGCACTTGAGGATGTATGAGTGCACAAATGTACAAAGGCATGTACTAGTTATAATTAAGCTAGTTGGATTAGCACTGCAGTGATGGTAATCTATTACCACTTATGAGGAGAGAGATGTCTTTACTATTCAGGATTTCTGGGTTTGGTTTGACCGCAAATATTTCCCTTCCGCCATTCAGAGTGAGATGAGGAAGAAATTACAAAACCACACCCAGGAGGGAAAGAACGTAGCTGAGTACAAGGAAGAGTTTACCAGGATGGTTAATCTGGTACCAATAAAGGTACCTACTGAGGAGAATAAGATACAGATGTTCATGGATGGCCTCACTTGGAAAATTCAACAGCATCTTCTGGGTAACCTCTCCTTGAAAACCTATACTGATGTGCTTAATGTATCGCTACTTCACTTCCAGGAACACCACTTCTATCTGTCATGGAGCAAGCGAGTAGAGGAGTCTAGCCAGCAGGGCAGGACAGGAGGTAGTGGTGCCAGTGGGGCACAACCAGCTCAGGGATAGTAGAGGCAGGGTGATCAGAATTCCCAACAGGGGGATTCGAAGAATTTCATATTGGGAGGCTTTCGACACTGTCAGGGAGGTTATAGGCTTGGCCAACAAGGTCAGCATGGCAATCAGGGCCAAAAAGGATATCAGGGCCATCAAGGCTAACAACAGTATCAGTAGGGCTACCAAGGCCAAGTGAGAGGTGGTAACGGCCAGTAGGTCCGAGGGCAGTAAGGAAAGAGAGCGGGAAACTTTGGTGGAACGTGTTTCATATGTAGAAATATTGTCCACAAGCGTCATGATTGTCCTGAGAAGGGAAGGACTCCACAGCCTTAACAGCAAGGTGCTCGACAGGAGCCTCAGAGACCGATATTTCTCATCGCCCTCCCAGCACCACCACAGATGCCATCTTTGACAGCTATACCAACGGTCACAATTCAGCAGGGGAAATTATAGTATGGGTGTGTTTATAATGTTCATCCGACCGTAGTCCCACAGGCTCCACCCGCGATTGAGGTCATATTTTCTGTCCAGGCGACTTAGGGGCATATTTTATTCGATACAGGGGCATCACATAGTTTCATTGCCACTAGTTTTGCACACGCCATGGGGTTATTAGACATGGAAGAGAGCACATTTACCAGTGTAGATTCATCGTTGGTCTATGGGTCACTAACTTTTTTATATGCCGGGGAGTAGGCATAGAGATTAGGAGATTGTTATTACCGACAGATATGCTTGTCTTAGATATGCATGAGTATGATGCAATTATCGATATGGATTGGCTCATTGCGTATAGGGCCATGATAGATTACTTTAGAAGGAGTATTATATTTTATATACCAGGTCAGGAGATGTTCCTAGTGGCGATGCCTCATCGTGAGGGAGGATCGTCCACTCACTTGTATTACATTACATAGAGGAGGAGACCTCTAAGGAGGTAGTAATCCCACTTGATTCAATTTCTGTTATACGAGAGTTTGTTGATGTATTCCAAGAGATATCGGGATTGACACCTAGTAGAGAGATAGACTTTGTTATATATTTGACACCAAGCATTAGGCCGATAGAGCGTGCGCTTTATCGTATGGCTCTGGGAGAGACGAGGGAGTTACAGGATTAGATTGAGTAGATGTTGGAATAGGGGTTCATCCGGAGGAGTACCTCGCCTTGAGGTGCTCCCATTCTATTTGTGAAGAATAGGGATAGATCCTTATGATTGTGTGTAGATTATCAAGAGCTGAATAAAGTCACGATATGGAATAAGCATCCATTGCCCCGAATCGATGACTTATTTGATCAGTTGCGAGAAGTTACCCTCTTTTCAAAGATAGACGTGAGATCCGGATACCATCAGTTGTGTATCAGGGAGCAGGACGTGTCTAAGACTGCATTCTTGATGAGATATGGATCCTACGAATTCAAAGTTATGCCAATTGGTATAACCAACGCTCCAGCCGTATTATTGGACTTGATGAATAGAGAGTTCATGGAGTTCCTTGATCAATTTGTCATTATCTTCGTAGAGGACATTCTAATATATTCTCAGACTGAGGAGGAGCATGCTGAGCATTTGTGACAAGTTCTGCAGACACTGCGCCAGCACGTGTTATATGCCAAATATGAGAAGTGTGGGTTTTGGGTGAAGGAGGTCCAATTTTGGGGTCACATTGTATATAATAAGGGTATATCCGTAGATCTGAGGAAAGTGTCAGTGGTAAGAGAGTGGTGATAGCCCACGACACCGATAAAGGTACGTAGTTTCATGGGCCTAGTAGGATACTACATGAGGTTTATTCATGGATTCTCGAATATAGAGGGTACATTGACACACCTGACTCACAAAGGGGTGATATTCATCTGGGATGATGCCTGTTATCTAGACTTTGATGAGCTGAAGGACAAGTTGACTTCGGCACCCATTCTAGCACTGCCCAAGCCGGGAGTTGAGTATTTATTCTACACTGATGCATCCTTACATGGACTTAGGGGTGTGCCTCAGCAGGAAGAAAAGGCTATAACTTATGCTTCTCGAAAGCTTAAACCTCAAGATAGGAATTACCCTACCCACGACTTGGAGTTAACGGCAGTCGTGTTTGCACTTTGGATATAGAGCCATTATCTCTTGGGGGATAATTTTTTCTTATTCACATATCATAAGTCACTACAGTACCTCTACACCCAGAAAAAGTTACATATGAATCAGCGCAGGTGGGTTGAATTTATGAAGGATTACCGATTTGATATCCAATATCACCCAGGGAAGGCTAACATGGTAGCAGACGCGTTGAGCCGTAGGCCAGTAGGTGAGGTGGCCGAAGTGTGGAAAATGAAGTGGAGACATTTGGGACACCAAGATACAGTGCCTCGATCATTCATGTCTGTTATGCCTCAAATTATTATAAAGGTGGTACAGGCCCAGGAAACAAATCTGTTCTGCTAGGATCGGATAGTACAACTCCTAGCAAGGGGGGCCGAGTCTTACACGGTTGTTTCATATGGAGGGTTGCGCTTCAATGGGAGACTGGTTGTTCCTGAGGGTGAGGACTTGTGACACGAGGTGATGATAGAGTTGCACAGTTCACATTCTGCGGTACATCCCGGTCGGGATACGATGTACCAGGATATGAGGCAACAATACTAGTGGAGCGGAATGAGGAAATATATTGCCGAGTTTGTTTTGAAGTGTGCCACTTGTCAGCTTGTAAAAGTGGACCACCAGAGACCACTAGGGATCCTACAACCATTAGATATCCCTATGTGGAAGTGGGACAGTATTTCTATGAATTTCATCACAGGGTTGCCTACATCTCAGTGAGGTCACGATTTGATATGGGTGATTGTGGATCGTTTGACCAAGGTAGCTCATTTTCTTCCAGTTCGAAATGATTATACTATAGGGAATACACTCAAATATTCATTACGGAGATAGTGAGACTTCATGGGGTGTCTCTTGATATTGTGTCCGATCGGGACAAGATTTTTGTGTCTAAATTTTAGGAGATCTTCTAGGAGGCCATGGGTATGGAGTTACGATTGAGTTCGGCCTATCACCCACAGACTGATGGAAAAATTGAGCGGACGAATCAGATGTTACAGGATATGTTGAGAATGTGTATCCTAGATTTTGGCGGGGGATGGGATCAGTATCTTCCACTAGTGGAATTTGTGTATAATAACTCTTACCAGTTTACGATTGACATGGCTCCATTCGAGGCGTTATATGATATACATTTTCGTTTCCAATGTGTTTGTTAAAGGTGGGGAACACTAAAACTTCTCGGGCCGGAGGTGATCCAAGATACTTAGGCATGGATAGAGATGATTCAGAGTCATATTCGAGTTTCTCAAGATCGACAGAAGTGTTGCGATGATGCCCAGAGGTTCTTTTGGTAGTTTAATGTGGGAGACCAGGTGTTGCTGAGAGTATCCCCTATGAAGGGGGTAATGCATTTTGGTAAGAAAGAGAAGTTGGTGCCGAGAAATGTAGGGCCATTCCCTATCATCAAGCGGATTGGATCAATTGCTTATAGACTTGGGTTATCGGAGCACTTGCATAGGATTCATGCGTGTTCCATATTTCTTTGCAGATGAAATTTCTTGGGATGATTTGTACCATACTCACATTGCTTTAGAGGACACTGATTTTTAGTCTGATAGTTCCTACGAGGAGGGGCCGATTTCTATCCTCGACCATAGTGAGAGGAAATTGATATCTAAGGTAGTACCGCTAGTACGTGTTCAGTGGCGGCATCATAATGCCAAGGAGTCTAACTGGGAGTGCGAGGATGAGATGTGCGACAAATATCCTGAGTTATTTATACCAGGTACACCTTTATTTTTAAATTTCAGGATGAAATTCTATTATTAGGGGGAAGTATGTAATATCCCATATTTTTAATGATTTTAATTATAGGATTAATTGAATTAATTGGGAAATTAATTGGTAATTAATCTGGATTTAAATATTAGCGAGATGAGAGCTAGTATTTGATTATGATAATTATGTTGAATATTACTGAGCGAATATAGTAATATATGATTATGAAATTATTAAAAATTGTCAGTGTAGAAAATATGACAGTTTTGAAAATTAAATTGGGACGCACGTGTCAGTCGTGTTGGGACGAATTTAATGGATTATAAAGATTTATTTTTATGTCTTCCTTATGGTCATTTTAAGTGCGTCAATGTGTCCAGGAGTATCGAGATAGTCAGAAAATTCTACCCGGAGGTTTAGTTTGGGTCCCGGGGCAGTTTTAGGCCAAACCGACTACCTAGGAGGGTATTTTAGTCATTTTACTATTTGATAAATGGTGACCTACGAATTTTAGGTTAAATATATCAGCCAACCCTTAGCATCATTAGATTATTGACTGCTACAAAATTTAGAGAGAAAAGTAGAGATAAAGGAAGGGTTTCCAAGGGTTGCTAGGGTCAAATAACCATCTTACACCACCACCACCGCCGGATTTGTGACCAGGGAGAGAACACCACCACCATATTATATTCCCCAAAGGATCATAACTTCTATTTTCAGGCAAGTGATTTAACTTGTTATGATTCAGAAAATATATTATCCACGGTAGTTTAGAATTAGAGACTAAACTTGAAATATTGACAATTTCATGAATTGGGAGAATTTAATCGTGAATATGGGTAGGATTTGCATGTAGATAAATTTTGGAAAGATTACAGAATTGAATCATATCCTAGATGATATAAATCACGGATTAAAATCTGAGTAATTGGCTATCTTGAATTGAGAAGTTATCCTAGGGTTTAACCATGAAAACTCGATGAACAATTGAATTGGTGTGTAATTTTCGTAATGATTTGATGATTCTGGAACGTTAGAAATCATGTGTTTAGGTTGTTATAACATCTATTACGTTTACTTTGGAAAATGGGATCATGTAATGAATTTTAGAGATAAAAGGATGGCCAAAAAAATTAACAGTTATGGGTTGTAAATGGTCGATCGATCTTGAGTCGATCGATCGACTCCCCTGCATTTGTGATAAAATTTCCTTTTAAGGTTTACCCAAATCCCGATGTTTAAGAATTATTAGTACGGACTATTTGAACATATTGGGACTTAGGGAAGGTCAGTAGGGATATATTTGAGGCCTGAAAAATATTAGTTTGGTTTGGGATTAAATGATAAACATACGAATGTCCGACGAGAGTGTTACGGTTGGAAATTACGGGAATTTGGATTTAGTTAGGATAAATAATAACTTAAGGTTAGGAACAGTTGTAAAGGGACTTCAAAATACTGAATTAACCTTAGAGACAAGTGGGAGAGTTAGTAACCTTTTGGGATAGGTTTAAGTACTCGGATTTATACGACGAGAGTTGTCACGCTAAATATATTACGTAAAATAATCAGGATGAAACTATACTACGTTTGAGACTTGTGATATGGGATAGGAGTATACCTGTATTGAAATGATGAATACTTAGGTTGTGTGATTACCTAATATATGGATTATTATGTGTATGACATACCTACCATACTTGCTATCACGGAGGTTATAGGAAGAGGACAATCTTATCTTGTGTGCCTTAGGAGGGATTTAGATTTGGTACCTCAAGAGGATAGGACTGTGAAGACTTATTTGTGAGTTGATAAGTCAGCTGACCATGGGAGCGAAGGTATGTGCATGACCCATGGGTATGTGAACTATGTTCGCCTACAATATGTGTGATTTGTATTAATACGGATCCTGAGTGATTCGAAACTCGTGATTCTCATGTACGTGATGTACCAGGATTCTATAGTAGAGTATGAATGCACCATAGCTTTGCCTAGGGCTGCCATATGTGTATATATATACTGAGTGTCATATAAAATATTCTTGTCATTATTCACTGTTGCTTAGTAGATGAGAATGACTAAGATATTTAAATAACTTAATGATGTGGGAGATAATGGATTCAAATAACGAGTATTTGAAATGTACGTATGTCTTAATTGAGTAATACGAGTGGATCCATGTAGAAATCCCTATAGTCAGATTTAATATAGACTAGTTAGTTAGTAACATAACTAGGATGGGTTAAAGGCATACATTAGGCGTGCACAATAGTTGAGGGGTGAGAATATCCAGTGAGAGCACGTGACTAACATATATATAATATTTACTGTTTAATGCAATTAAACAGTTGCTATTTTCAATTTTTTTACCTCGGGCTCTGACCCGCTTTCTTCTAAATCTATTTTATTTTTGTAAAAAACTTTTAGGTGCCCAGCCACAGGGATGCCAAGCATAGGAGTTCCATTTTGTTGACGTGCTGTAGCTACTGTGGAAGTTTTAGGATCTCGATATTAGACGCCTCCACATCTATCTTTGCTTCCTTCGTAGTTATTCATATCAGTTGGGGCATATTGCCCATTCTTATTCAGAGATGATAGTTTTTTACTTTCATTTATTTCAGTTGTTTGATTTTATTTTATTCAGACTCTTGTATATGGATTATTTAGCATTGAGATTATATTTCGAGTGTTACTCCAGACTCTATTATTTCTTTCGATTGATTATTCCTTTGAGATTGGTTAAGTGAATGTTGTATGGATGATTATTCATTACTTTGGGGGAAGATAATTTAATTAATAAAATTTGTCATCTCACTTTTTAAATATTAAGTGGCTAGTACCTAATTAAATGTTTTTCGACAGTGATGCTAAGACGGAGCCAACTTGATATTCTGTATTAATTTAATAAAGGAGTAGCTACCTGGTATTTTATTAGACGGGGTGTCAGACATACGCCCTGCACATTATACACCAATTAAGTAATACTACACAGTTAAGGGTTACAAGGCTAATTTCCAGTTTTATTCCGAATTAACCTCTTTTAATTCAAAAGAAAATTTTTAGAAAAAATCGCGCTTGATATCCTTATTTGAATGAAAATACATAAGTCATTTGAAAGAGTCATTCATCTCATTCAAACGATAATCCATTGTCATTTGAACAAGGGAAAAATCTCATTTGAACGGGATTCACCAAGAACTTCATCCTCTCTGCAAAAATCCGTAATTTTTTAGCCTAAAACCTTAATTCCGAGCCTATAAACATCTCCAAACTTCAATAGATAGATGTCTAACCATTCCAACAGTAATACTAACCAATTTCTAATGATTTTAGATTAATTCTAACATAGATTTAAGGTATCAATCCCAATACTCATCTTAAGAACCCTGAAAGCAATTTGTTCCCAATTCCACCCAATTGCAGTTTAATCCACAAAATTAACAAATGGTATCTAATTCTTAAAATTGTAACATCATAACCATATCATGAATTTAACAATTTCTATTCTAAATCATGATGCATCTAAAAAATTTCAAACTATTCTAAGAATATGGATTTTTATCTTAATTACCCAGCTAACATAATTATAATATTTGCTAACTAACTTGTTTAATTTAGATTATACTAATTTTAGGTTAAAATTTTAATGGCTATCATACTATAACACTACTTCAATATAAAATTATACTAAATAAACATGAATCTAATCCAAGTAGGTTGGATTCCCAAACCAATAGCCCAAATTCCTCTTCTTCTCCACTTAGCCTCTTAATATTAGTTTTAGGGTTCTCCTCTAATGTAAAAAGTTATTTAGCTTAACCTAATCTTCATTTAATAATGTTAATCAAGAAATTAAGGTTAAATCCCACATGGTTCCTAACCTAATAAGCCCAAACCTAACTCCAAAAAATTATATACCTTAAGCCCCAATATTTTAAGGTGTAAAAAAACCTTCTACACATTTCGGAAGTCACATGAATTATCCCATTAGCATAGTTATTTTTATTCGTCAAATAATTATAATTTATTGTCGTATTTTAAATTTAATCCAATTCCAAATAATCACAATTTTAGTGATGTCTCTAGTTGCTGTAAATAAATACACACAATTATGCACACATATAATTAATTTAATTTACTTTAAATTATGGGATATTAAATTAAATTCAATTCAATTCCCAACCCAAGAACGATCCAAATGAGAAGGACACCAACCTTTGGTGCCCTCATCTTTAGGACCATGAATATAAGAGAGAAAATTTCAAGATGTTCAAACGTCATCTAAAAGACCTTGTCCAAGATGGCCACCTTGACAAGTACATAGATGCAAACAAACTGAAATCTTCAGGTTATGTTAACACAACACATAAGATAGTTGACGATGACCTCCAACCATCAGGAATGATCATATACATACATGGTTATAGTGATCCTTCCCAGTGAACTTTAAAAAACTTCAAGAGAGATTCAGGATAGTTATGTAACTCCTTTATTTTCCACGCCCAATTGATCAGGTTGTATGTCGAACATGGGGAACATTGTAAAGTTTATATCATTCTCAGCATCAACGATAAATAAAAAAGACAATAAATAAAAATCATCATAAAATAAAAAATAATAATGAATAATTGAATAACTGAATTGAATAAAAAAAATCTGCAATAAAAATTGAATCCATAAATATTAGTTTCCAAAGTGTAAAATTCTCCAACTAAATGTAAATGAAACTCCTAAATACAAAAACTAATGGGATAAAAACTAAAAATAAATCGAATCTTACACCAATGATGATGAACTAGATCTCTAATAATCTGCAACTCTAACTTCTCAGTCCAACTCTATTTGCTCAGTCATGTTGTTCTCGTATAAAAATAACAATACATAGGGGGAAAGGCTTTATATATTTGTATTAGTGCCTCAAATTTTCAATAAATAATAATTTGCTTCACAATATTTAAATACGACCAATTTACACCCCCATGCAATCACTCGTCGACACTCTTTCATACATACCTCACCTCTCCTCTATCCTAATACAGTTCTAACTAACAGTTCAAATAAAATTCTATAACACTAACGCTAATAATCCTCATAAGTACTACACTAGATATTAACTAACAGTCTGAGATCTTGTCATATCCTAACTCCTAACTTTATTAATCTCCTCTAATGGGATGTCCCACCAGAAAAACCCAAATAAGGACCCCCTCGATACAATCCTGCTTAGCTTAGATGGTCACTAATATTCGTTAGACTAAGACTCACAAATAGAATCCACATAAATTTATCAACTATAAAAGGTTAGTCGTAAGTACCTCACGTTCAACATCTCTTAACTCCAGACCGAACTATACTTCATGTGTGGGATGTCTCCTAAGTGAAACCCAAATAAGGAATCCTCTAATACACTTATGTCTATCTAAATCATTCATTTGAGACAATGGTATGAGACTCCCTAGGCTAATACCCAACATCCAATATATATGTATACGCCAATAATGAACATATAACACATCGTTGAAGGAAAATTAGCCATCCCAATATAACCACGCCAGGGAGTATTAACCCAAATCATAATGTATATCTTCAAATTAATAGATCACAACAAACATTATTCACTAACCCAAACTGTATATCGCCCTAACTGATAAATCCCAAACATAATTGTCCAACATGCGAGTGACATCACAACTCAGGCCCCCACATAAATCCATAATAAGAGTGTCACTACTCTAAATAAATCCAATCATAAAGTATATATCAATTTGCATACTATTAATCATTATATACACATTATGATTATCCAATCCCTGATGTATTTTGACATTTTTCATTAGTTAGTTACACCTCTATTAATTACATTTACATTTATCAATGTTTCCAAATTAGCCTCTTAGCATTAGTCGAATCCGAAGTATACCAGTACGCGTATATAATAACTTATATTAAATAACCATAACCACTGAAATAAAACATATCCAATATAACCACAATCTAGACATATAGGTATTTAACGTTCATGCATATCCTCATAGACGAAATAAATATCAACATATATATATATATATATATATATATATATATATATATATATATATATATATATATATATGTATGTATGTATGTATATGCGTTGATTGTATAACCATGACTAATTCCCACAGTCTAATAAATGTTCAACTATATATATATACCCACTCCTTCGTATATGTATACAACTGATACTAAACTCGTAGTCTAACCATATTCCCATATATATATATATATATATATATATATATATATATATATATATATATATATATATATATATATATATATATATATATTTACCAACCGAAGTGTGAGGTATGACATCCTAAAATTCTAAAGCTACAAAGGCTATGTATCGTCTCACATAACAATCATCAAAATAATTCTAAAACAATTGCTACCCTAATTGATGGGTCACAACTAATAACTCACCTCAAATGTGAGCTATCGCAAAACGTTACCTGACATAACAAACATCGAGTCAAATATTAAGGTTCTTAAAGTAGGTTTCTATACTCAAAGCTACCTTCTATAAACACATCTCAATTTGTTACAACCCCAAAATAACTACCCGATCAAAACCCTAACCAAATTAACTCAACACAAAGTCCAAACCCAAAATGACCAACCCGAACTTTCAACTATGCGTACTGTTGGAAAAATATTCATAAGATAATTATAAAAAATTTAAAAATAATGAAACTAACACCCACACATTCATAATTCAATAACCTAACATTTATGTGGGCCATATCTATCCGAATGGACCAAATCTCCATTTTCTTCAACCTTGAAACTAGTACGATCATGGGTGAAAACCTTTGTAGGGGCCAATTTCCAGTCGAGTCAATTTTTATGTATTTTGGCTTTTTTTTGTTTAGAGAAAACCGTTCGAGTCATAGGTTAGGATTTGAGTTTGTTTGTCCTTTAAGCCTATGATGTGTTATTTAAGACTGTAGCGTCCAAGTTAAAGTGACATTAAGTACATGTATAGTTTCATCTTCAACATCCAAAGGATCTCAAGAGTTATGAATACATGTTTTGGGTGATTAGTTTTTTAAAAAAAATTGAGGCCATTTTTGCAAAAATATTTTTAAAGTAAAATTTAATTTTGTTTCAAGTCGTTCGAACGAGTTCATCGGGTTGTTTAAATGAGTTTACGCTATTCATTTCAAAGAGTTCTAGTCTGGTTCAAATAAAAAGTGGGTTTTTGTTCAAATGAGGATGAAACAATATTTTTCTTTTTTACACCAAGATGTCGTTTAATGCTCGTTAGATGTCTGTTGAAATTATTTTGTTAACTTCGTTCGAACGAGATTTATTTCATTCAAACAAAAATGCTCCATTCATTCGAACGACCTTAGTGGTTCATTTGAATGAGATTTCTCAATTTTGTGTCGCCTCATTTTTTGTGTTTTATATAAATCGAAGAGTTGGCATCAGTTTTCAATTAGAGTTTTTATGAAAACAATTTTCAAAGATAAATTCAAGAGCATCCAATCCTTATTTTACAACTAATTGTTTCCAAGTTTCATCCTAACATGATAGTTTGAGAACTCAAGTTTGAGTACCAAAGTGTGACACCCCACCTATTCTAATCCTAGGTGATCAGTCAATTATTAAATTAAATAGGAATCATTAATGGTGTCATTCTCAGCATCACTGTCGAATTTCAAATGAATTACTAATACCCTAAAAGCCCAGTGTCAAAATTTTAATCTTAGTTATTAGCATGCAATAAATAAATTGGAATGAATATACCATTCCCCATTTCCATGCACTTAACAATGAATAATAAGATAATGACATAAGTAAATAACTGAGTATGGAATAACACTCCAGAAAAATGTAAATACACTCATCCACGAGTAAAGTCTAAATCAATACTCGAAATAAACGAAAATATAAAGTCTCTGAAAATAGAATCCAACTATGATTGGGTGACATGATCGATTGGGATAAATGAAGAAAGATAAGAACTGAATAACCGTGGAGGCATCTAATAGCAAGGTCCTGCAGCCTCCATAGTAGCAGCAACACGTCAAATGGGGAACTCCTATGCCTGGCGTCCCTGTGGCTGGGAACCTAAAATGGTATTTACAAAAAGGATTTGAAATGGGTCAGAGCCCAAGTAAAACAGTTTGAAAAAGTTTAGCAAGTGTTTAAAATGTAACAAGATAAGATATTAAATGCATGATTGTACCACGTGTCCTCACTTGAGATCCTCACTCCTCAACTAGTGCACGCCTAATGCGCTAATCTAACCCAGCTAGTTATGCTACCCGCCTAACTAGTCTGGTTTATATCTCTTCACATCTAATCAATTATAGTACCAACCTGTATTTCCCATACAATACGTTACTACATTTTCTCAATTCTTTACACTCATTAGGAATCTCTACTAAATGATTTAGTCCTCGTATAGTTTGGTTAATTTATATATCATTATCTATCTTATCTACTAACATACTCGTAGAAGAATCAATCACATGTACATATATACATCACTCTTATCATATATACGTATACTACACCCCTAAGTGAAGACCTGCGGTATAGGCATACTCTGCTATCAAGTCCCGGTACATCATGTACTACATAAGTACACTGGCTCAGATAGTCTCCCTCGAACCATAAATCAAATAAGCCTTTGGGATACGATCATACCTAACGTACCCAAATGACCGGTCACACCCTCATTCACAGAAGTGGTGCTCAATCTCTAAGGTATATGTCCTGAGGTACAAGTCAATATCCCCCCAAATGGGCTCATCAGAATAAGACTGTCCACGACACGAAACCTCCCATAACAGTAAGTAGCCAAGGTATGATTACACATACAAATCAAACAATACGTCTACACACCATCGATGTACATATATATATATATATATATAATGTTGTTATAGATATGCATATAACCTATATCATATGCTACGTACATAGTATAAAATCTCTCCAATATTCTACGTAACTTAATACTTCTCATAGTAAATTCTCGAGTGTTTCTCTATACCCAAATGGTTGCCAAGTATCCCTTAAGTAAATTCAGTAGGCAATCCCACTCAAGGACTACTAGTCTTGGTCCAACATTCCGCTAATTTTCCATATTAAGAAATCAATATCCGAATAAGCTTTTATTACCCGTTAAACAAAATCAATTATTAGTCTTAAACCTTCCTCATGATATTAACCTCAAACCCAAATTAGCCTACAGGTAATTAGAATATCTCTTAATAGAATCTTACAATTAATTTAAGGGTTAACCCAAACATTTTCCATGAGTTCTATGTAAAAAGAGGAAAAACTATGCAATTCTGAGAAACCAAATCGATTCAGCCTCAGTCTAAATTTATTCGCTTTCTGAATCGATTCGACCAAGGACCCGAATCAATTCGCCTGTAACAAGTCTCGTCTTCTTAAAAAGTAACAGTTACGAGACTCAACATTTTTAACCTAAAAACCTTCATAATTCATTCCCAATTTCCCAACCAGTGATACTAAACATTATACCATCACATATTCACGATTTATAACGTATTGGAATCATTAAATCATCACAGGACACCTTTAAAGTTCAATTAATTCAAGATTAAGCAATCAAAACCCTAGTTTATCATTCATGTTCAAGAACTTCAACATTGTTTTAGATTTCCTTCAAAATTTTGGGATAGTTCTCATCAATTTCAATCTACATGTGTAAGGGATCAAGTATAGCACCATTCCTACCCAAAAACATGATTTATATCTCAAATTTTAAAGCCAAATTTCATGAATTTCACAAGATTATCACCCTATTCTACTATGGATGATTTATCAAATCACGGTTTAGAAGGATTACAAAATTTCCTATGTTTGAAGGTATGATTCCTTGTAAAATAATGGTATGGTTTTGATCTTCTCCTCTCAATCTACACGATGATGGTGTTTATGGTGCAAGGATGGTGTAATTTGGCCCTGGGACCTCCTCTCTTCTCCCTCTTATGTCCTCTTTGTGGTTTTGCAGATACTAACCCTAACTCCCTCATACAAATTGATGATATAAACCTACAAAATTCATAGGTCTCACTCCATCAAAAATACAAATGACCAAAATAACCTCCCGGGGTGCCGATTTGGCCTAAAAGTATGTAGGAACCCAAACTAAACTTCCGGGTAGACTTTTCTGACTATCTCGACCCTTTCAGACACACTATCGCACTCAAAATGAATATATGGAATATTAAAAGTGAAATTATATTTTATTTCTCAAATTAAGTCCCGACACAACTGACACGCGCATCCCGACTAAATTTACCATAACTGTCGTATTTCCCACTCACGGCGATTATAATATTTCCTTATCATTATTATTAGTCATTAACTAAGTAATATTCAATATAAATAAATATTAATCCTTATCCCACTAATTAAAATTTATTTTACCGGATTAATTTTCCAAATATAATTTAATTAATCCCAATTAATTATCAATATAAAAATCAATAAAATAACGGGGTGTTACACAAAGTTTGATTACTCATCATCTTTACTGATTATTGTTTCTTATGTGGATTGAATGCATGTTGCATCTTGAAGCAGTGGACTCCGTGTTTGTTGCTTTGACGATTTGTTGGTTAAGATCGATGGATACTGAGATGTTTGAGGATCACGCTCTTTGGCTTCCGTGGGTGAATTCCTATGTATTATTATGAAGAAGGTTCAATGAGTGAAAATAGTATTAAGTGTTGAAGGAGTCAAGTCGGTTGAGTAAGTTATTTGTCGTCCTTGTACAATTCCTATATTATAGTGAATTTGCGTGGTTGGGTCAAGGTTTATTTCCTTGTGGGTTTTTCTCGTACATCAACGTGTTATGATCCACTTTATCTTAATATTGTTTATATCGCCTAGATGAATGTTTTGGGACAATTTAAAATTCGGTTAATCATAATTAAATTTGATAAATTACAAATTGGTGTTTGTTTGCCAATCTATATAACCCTTAATCTAGTAGCACTTAAACCTTCAAACCCTACAACCTCTATAACTCCAAATTGGCCCTTATCGTTCACATACAACCAATGTATGAATACTAGAAACCTATTTTTATAAGGTTTGGATGCTTAGATAATCATATAAATATCTAAACCCAATAATAATTAATGAAACCCTCGGTTTATGTTCTTTACAACAATGGTGTAATTACCCTACGCATTTACATAAATTAATACGAATACAATATGGATTTTACATATTAAAGCATTTAAAATTCACATATCATAATATTTAAGTTAGATTTTAATTATTCAAGTCTTAATTGATTGATTATTTTTTAGATTTTAATTATTCAACTCTTAATTGATTGATTATTTATCAAGATTACACGAGTTCTTTAACACAAAATTAGGGTTAATCAAATTAAGGGTATATTATGATCAAAATAAGATTGTATGAATCTACATCATATGTTATATAATAAGAGCATGATTCAAATCCAATAGTTCATATACAATAATGAAAGTCATAAATCTATTACATATTAACACGGTACGAAAGATAGTACTTCTTGCCTAAAGAAGCTTATATTTTGATCCTTAGTTCATTCCTCTTGAATGTTCTTCTCCCTCTACTAGAGCTTGCCACTTGAAAATAGTGTTTTAATTATGTTATGATATTTAATAAGGGAAATAAACCTATTAAAGAACTTAATCCCGTAGGTTAACTATGGGCCCATATTAGGACCCCTAAATAAGCCCCAACCCATTAACTAGACACTCTTAAAAGTTGTCCCAAAGGTATTCCTACCCCCTGGGACCCAATTTGAAACATTTAAAACACCATTTTAGGACTGGTTACACACTAGAGTCCCGTCAAAATGTACCAATCCGACATATCAAAGTAAGTACAACTAAGTTGATTTAATTTACAATTCGTCCCTGAATTATTTAAAATTCTCATTTTAAATTCCGATTAACAATCAAAACCAATTAAACCAAATAAATTATTCATTGATTCCCCCAAGTAAATATTAATTAATAATCAGATAATGCTAATTTACATTATTAATTAATAATCAGATAAATCCTAATTTACACCCATAGTTTGAGATCCAAGTTTCATCACAGTTTGTCTATTTGAGATATCATATGTCTTGCACCAAAATTGTTTACTCTTCATTTGATATCATTTTGAGCGGTGGATATCGTGTTTGCATTGGGAGACAACTAGAACTAATCAAGAAGAAAGAAAAATTAATAGATACCGAGATGTTGGAGGCACATGTGGTGTGATTGCTATTAGAAGACGTCTAACAATTGTTGTGGAGAAGGTAGCAAGAAATGAGGATGCGCATCATGGATTAAAGGCATCGGTTGTGAGTAAGTCTAAATCATCCTTATATTAAGACCTATTATACAGTGAACTTGTGTGGAGAGGTCGTCCGAGGTTTTCCCCGTGGTGGGTGAACTTGTGTGGAGAGGTTTTCCCTGTGATGAGATGCGCATAATGGTTTTCTCCGTGTTGCGTGATTATTTATTTTACTCTTGCTATATCACCTAAATGCATGCTTAGGGGAAGATAAAATTGGTTATTAGTTTACACATCCTTTGGTTAATTGGTGTAGAGATAAAATCGGAATTAATTTCTTATTAGTTTTATTTTAATTAATAAATTAAAATTTGGTGTTTTTGGCATCCATACCCTAGCACTATTATAGGTGTATTTGGAATCCATACCCTAGCAATATTGTACGCATTTCTCACACACATAAGAACCGGGAAATGGTAAGTTGTTGGAGCCATCCTCTAATGGAATTATCATTAGAAAGGATTAGTTTTGGATTGAAAATAAAATGATAGGACTAGGTTTTGTCTCGTTTAATGCTTCTCCAAATACATCTACTACATTTGTTAATAAAAACTCAAATATGAACGAACAAGTGTATTTTACTCAAGTCAATGAAAAAGTTATTTCTTTAAACAATAACACGGGAAAATGACTTGAGAAGAATATACTGTCTAACAGGATTGCAAAGGTACATGATGTTAAGATGGAAAATTATTCTCAAGTTAATATGCCTAAAACTTCTCAAAGGCTTCAAATGCAAGGGAATCAAAAGAAAATTTTCAACAAACGAAATCCTCCTCATAGCCATCATGGAAATCACTTTATGAGAGAAAAAAAATTTCAAAGACAAAGAGGACTAATATTTTACAAAAGAGATGTGAATGTTATTCAAAAACCTTTTCAAACCTACAAATATTCCAATTGTTTCATGGAGGATATTTGAGATACTTTTACTAAAAACTTTAAAAAGATGAGAAATATTCATACACAAAATGAAATGAGTTTCAAGGGTTTAACAAAAAATTAAAAATGAAATTAAGAAACTCAAAAGGAAAGTGATTAAGACACGGTTCCCAAGTTAAAAATAAGTGGACTATAAGAAGGATAGCTATAAATGTTGTGCTGTCATCGCGACTCTTAAAGCCTCAAAATCTATTGATTGGTATTTTAATAGTGGTTGCTCGCATCATATAATGGGTGATAAGTCATTTTTAACTACACTAGATGATTACAATGGTGGTTTTGTCACGTTTGGAAATGGAAAAAAGTCTAGTGTGACTGGTAGGAGTACCGTGAAAGTTTCAAAGCGAACTACACTCCACAATGTTCCTTATGTTAAAAGACTTACTGCTAATCTCATTAGCATAAGTTAACTTTGTGTTGATGGTCATCTTATGAGTTTCTCAAAAGGTAGGTCCCTAGTGGGATTTGTTACATCCTTATTACTGAGCCTAAAGTCGTATGTTAAAATGAGAAAGTGCAGTAAATTGACTTATGGCATAAAAGATCAGGATATATTAACTTTAGTGATATGTAAAGATTTTGAAGGAAAGAGGGGGTGATAAGTCTGCCTATGCTAGGAAATTAAGGGAGAAAAGTGTGTGGGACATATTAAAAGGGGAAGCAAACCAAAAGTCCACAAAAGAAGTTGAAAGAGACCACTACCGCTAGACCTTTAGGGCTAGTACTTGATGGATCCCTGAAAGATCTGGAGTATATGAGGAAAGATATATTACTTTATGGTGGTTCATGATTACTCTAGATTCTCATTTTTTTGGATTTAAGAGAGAGATGGGTCATTCTTTTGAGATTATTGTGTCAATTTGTAAGACTATGCAAAATGAGATTTCATTCTCGATCGCGAGACTTGGAAGTGATCATGGATTCAAATTCATTAATTCTACAGTTGAGAAATATTGTGATGAGATCGGGATCAAATATGATCTTTCGACCGTTGAAACTCCCCAACAAAATAAAATTGGTGAAAGAAAGAAATGAACTTTGCAAGAAATGGAAAGGTGCATGCTTGAGGGTAAAAACTTGCTTAAAACATTTTAGGTGGAAGCTATTCAACCATCTTGTCCAATAATGAAATATTTAGATACTTCTGCTTATAATAGGTGCTCCAAAATAACTATGGGTGGTTTTCTTGTAATGCAATGTTCATTAAAATATTACTAATAAGACCCTACTCACTGGGATAAAATAGAGATTAGATAACGCTAAAGGAAAATGGATGGATGAATTACCCTTTGTCCTTTGGTCCTACATAAAAACAATAATAAGGCCAACGATGGAAACTCCTTGTGACTTGGTGTATTGGTTTGAAGCAGTTGTCCCTATGGAGATTGGCCTTTCGACTCTCAAGTTTGAAATGTTTTAGGACAACCACAACGACTATCATTTGGCTTATGAATGATTTAGTCGAAGGTCAAATCGATCAAGCTCTAATCCACCTTACAATGTATCGACATGATCTTACCAAAAAATAAAATAAGCAGGCCAGGGTCAAAGAATTTCAAATCGACAATCGGGTACTCAAGAAGTTTGTCCATACCGCTAAGAAACCCTCCGTAAATTTTTTTACACCGAACTGGTAGTGGATAGCCTCAAAAGGAGGAGGCATCTCTTATCATTTAGAAGAGTTATATGGGATAATAATTCATAGGTTATAGAATTTTTTTAACCTTAGGAAATTACATCATTAATTAGATTTGATTGACTTTTGCAATGTTTAGTGAAATAAAGATGATTCATGTTAATATATGCAATTGTTTGATGAAATTATACAATCTAAATAAGCTTCTCTATAAACCCACTTAAAAATGGTGGTACAACCTAATTTTGGATTGGTCGACATTTAATAGGCATATACCCAACTAAGAATAAATGGTAGGACTTTGAATAAGTTAGTTTCGCTTAGAATATGCATAAGTCCACCTGAAAACAGTGGTACAACCCAAGCTTGGAATCAAACTATCTAATAATAGGTGGTACAAATTGGAATAAATCGTTTTCGCCAATAATAGGCATAAACCCACCGAAACATGGGTGGTACGACTTAGAGTAAGTCATTTTCACCTAAAATAGGCCTAAGTCCACCTTTATATAGGCGATGAAATGATTAAGTTAAATATGAATGTTAACATATCCATTTTTAAATCAGTGTTAGCTTATTGATCAAATTTTACAAGTTAGTGGAGTTAGGGAAAGATCTCCACTCCCCACCTAATGGTTAAGTTAAATATGAATGTTGACTTATTAATCATTAAGTTTATAAGTCAATATGAATGTTAGCTTATTAATCAAATTTTGAAAGTTCGTGGAAACTTATCCAACTAGTGGTTAAATTAAATATGAATGTTAACTTGTTATTTTTTAAGTTAGTAATTTAATATGAGTGCTAGCTTATCGATCAAATGTTAAACATAAGGAGCCAGTCAAAGATCTTATCTCTGCCGACTAGTGATTAAGTTAAATATGAATGTTAACTTGGCAATTATTAAGTTAGTAAGTTAATCTGAGTGCTAGCTTATTGATTAAATATTAAAAGTTAGTGGAGTCGGTCAAAGATCTCAACTACAACGAATAGTGATTAACTTTAAATTGTCCTTTTAAGTCAGTAAGTTAATATGAGTATTATTTTATTGATCAAATTTTACATGTGAGTGGAGTTTGTCACAAACCTACTCTCCACCGACCACAAAAAAGAATGCCTTAAGACATTCACAATAACTGACTAAATAAGATAAAGAAGGCAAACGAAAAACTTTTTCATTAATTACAAAAAATGGCACTAGGCCTAAAAAACGATTAGTCAAACGTCCTACATAAAAAACATAAGAAAAAAGAAAAAAAACCTAATAACTATGGTGCTAAGGGTGACCTCTCCTAGCTTTAGAAAACCTAAATGCTCTTATATCACTATTATTTACGAAGATTAGACTCAATTTCTAGTTGATTAACTTCCTTGCCAGATGCCAAGGAAGCCTCCCCATCACCAATTATAGGCCTTAAAAGAGGAGGGTACTCGACATAAATAGAGTTTCCTTTTAAAACATTCCCACTATTAAGGTCAATAATACACCCTTTGTTGAGGGCTACTGACTCCTGGTAGTTCAGTTGCAAAGAAACTTCATAGACATTGTATCCATATCGTTCGTTGAAGGTCTTCTCTTGGTTTTGAACTAAATTAGCGACAACGGCACGTTTTTGCCTTTAGAGAATCAACTTCTCCAATGTTTTTAAGGAAAAATACTTCTTGATCTTTGTCAGTTAGGAATCCACCTTACTAAATTATGGTTGTAATGTGTCACAAGCCGTGCCTTGGTAGTGGCCTCCTCGTTTATCTTGCCTTGGAAATCGATAATCCAGTTGTCCTTGTCAGACAATTTTTTCTTCATCATGTTGACTTGATCATGAAAAATGCCATTTTTGTTCACCAGATGGCTATATCTGGTCGTCTCCTATATCTCATGCACGACCTAACAATAGAAAAGGTGAAATATGTTAGTTAAGATCAAAGCGATCATAAAAACTTTAAAATACATAGGTTTAAAGATGAACTTACTAAAGATATGTGGTAGAGCTCTTTAATGTGAAGCCACTTCAAACAAAAGTTTTTAAAGGACGATATGTCTCTGATAACATAGCGGCTTAGGTTGCAGAAAATTTGACCTCGATGTTATGAACCGCCAAGTCGTTGGTGGTGATAGGTTCTTGGGACTTCATAAAACTCATCATTAAGGGATGATCCCTAGACATCAAGATTTATGGTGATGCTTTCTACCATAGGGTAGTCATCAAGGGTTGCTTGTTGCCCCTAGATAGAAAGGAATGATAATTTCAATTTTTCCTCCCATTTTTTGTGATACCCATTATTTTATAGTGTTAAATTGAGTATTAAATTTATTATCGAATATTGATGGGTTGTTATATGATATGCGATATGTCATTTAATGATTTTATATATTGGACTTTTGATACATTATTTAGTAGATTGAGATGTTATATACAGTATTTTAGATAATTGAGTTACGTGTTGATTTGACGATATTGTTACAGATATTAGCGAATTTATAATAAATCGTTAAGATAAATTATTATGTGCCTTAGTATTTTGGGAAAATATGGAATGGTCAAGGGCTATGTGTCGGAGATTTCCTTATTTGGATTATTCCCTCGGCATTGGGTCACAATGATAGTAAGATAGATTCTTACGATACTGAGTCATAACCTAATTAATTAATAATAAAGGTTTAAACTTAAGCTACACAAATTAGCTCATTAATTAACTTAATAAGATCATTGACTTATAAAAAATGTTAACCTTTAAGTCGGTTCTTCATATGCTTAGAAAGTCCAGTTTGATCTTATTATAGTGGATTTTTTGTATATTGGGTTGGTATATGTTTTGGGCTAAATTTTAGTCCATTTGGAGATGCTTTTAGGTCTTCTTAGTTAAGGTTGTTTTAAGGCCTAAGCCTATTTCAGGATTAGTGATTTAATATAAATTATAATCTTAAACTAATTATCATAACACACATTGGGAGAGCACTAGGTGCGAAGGAAGAGGAGGAGGAAACCTTATCTTAGAGTACAGAGGTTTTAGCTTGAAGAATTTGGGAAATTTTGGGATTGATGCTTCCATCATTCCCAAGAAAGTTTACTTTGTTTAAGAATGTAATTATATTTGTGTTGGAATGATAGTAGTAAGTTGGAATATGCATATATAATATTGTAAATGTGATTTTTTCCATAATCAAATCTTAATTCGTAATTAGAATAATATAGTGAAGAACCCTAGTTTTGTATTAAAGAACTCATGTAACCTTGTGAACGAATCATCTAATTAACCCCTGAAATCATGTATTTTGATTTTGAAAGTAATAGATATGAAGTATATAATTTAAATTAATGAAATCCCTAATGTTTTGATGTCATTATGATTGGATTCATAGAGTAATTGAATAATTCTTTCTTAATTCATGAAACTCGGGTTAACTTTATGAATTTTGAGATTTGATCTTTAAAATGAGATTTTAATCATCTAAACCTAATGGAATAGATTTGTTATAGTCATATAATGTTTATATGTTAAGGATATGGGTAAATTTGTATCCATAAAGGCTGGTTTAATTAAAGGTTTTTAGTTATGGTCACAATAAAAGAATTATAGAAGAAAAAGGTTGACCTAGGTCAGTTGGATAGATCAGCCCAAGCCTGGATCGATCTGTACCAGACGTGTTCCCTGGTGAAGCCTACTTAAGGGGTTGTTTTGTTCAAATTTCGATTGGGGTTCTATTTTGGAACTTTAGATCACTTTAGATAGATTTTAGGGCAGTAGGTTTGTAGATTGGATCTTAGGTTAAAGACTTTAGGATTCGAGTTGAAGTCTGTAATACAAAGTAATGTTTAGATATTGACTTAACCGGATATAAGACGAGAACATATTTACAGTCCATCGAGTAGGGCAATAATTGATTTAGGATGACTATCGAAATAATCGGTTGGAGATGATACCTAATTTAGGGGCCTTGGTTTTGGGATGAGGTTTATGATACCTATTGATGCTTAATTATAGTGTAAAACCTATGATAGTCTTAAACAAATTTATAACCCATCGAGTAAGGTAGTTACTGATTTGGAATTATCCTTATTAACGTTAGGTCTAAGATGATACCTATACTTTGGAGCCTTAAGAGTTCGGGATAGTATTATATACAAACGGTCATAGTTAATGTGCATAATAACTTTTAATAAAAGAGTTTTATGTGTAACCTAATTGAGTAGGGTGTGTGTTAATTTGTTTATTTTATGTGCAATAATATATGGGTGTGTGCTCTTTGAATACGATGTTGACCGTGTGTGGTATTCTTTATGATAGAGACGGGCTCTATCTATGTTATATAACCCCAATCTTATGTGTTGAAGTACTCGTCTCCCAAGTTGTATAATAGGAGGACCTCATAAATATCCTTGGGTATGAGGCTCGTACGTTTGGTGTGACGGTGTAGTGATTTCCCGTTGTTATTGCAATTTTGAGGTTATAGGGTTAGGACGCCCTATAGCTATACCTAGTAGTGAACGAGCGATCGAATAACCCTTTGTACATTTATTTACAATCTTGAGAATAAACCATGACATTATACTAGCGATGTATAAGCATGAGTTTATGACTTAAGAATAATATAATAATTATATTAGAGATGTATATGATCAACTGTCCCTCGAAAATGTTGAAGACTGTTACACTAGAATTACATAATTAGAATCATAATTCGATATAAATAATGTAAGAGAATAATGTTTTCGTAAGTGAGATACTTTAATATTAGTGATTATTATAGAGTAAGAGCTTCTTAATTCGATAGACGAACTTAAGATTGTTAAAGTAAATAAACCATCATTGAAAGATGAAATTATATCACATGGGCCTTATTTGGGTTGGGTTTAGAATTGCATGTTTATTTAGGTTGTTTGGGTTGAGGTTACTTAAAATCAACTTAATATTGGAGGAAGATGTGTTAATTATTATTGTGGCGCAAATATTGTTATATTCTTAAGCACTGCAGACTTGCTAGGTTTAATCCTCATTATTGAACTATTTTATAGGTCTTAGACCGTAGTTACTGCCGCATACTTGAGTTACTTATTGAGGAGTTACACCATTACTAGTTCTGTTTATCATTCTTAGGACGTAGTTGTTGATCATTGTACCTTATTTACATTTATGTATTCATTTATATTTCAATTATTAGTCAGTTTACTATTTTTTATTTCCAGAGTCAATGATTTGGAAACGATGCATTTATTATTCAAAGTTAAAAATTGAGTATTTATATATATATTCAAGAGTTGGAGTTTAATTCTATTGCCAGTCAGATAGTATCAAAGATGTTTTGATTTATTAAGCATTCTATAATCTCGTATTATATTTACTTATATCTTTTTTATTTACCTCGTTATGCTGAGAATGTTACTAATTTTTTACTCCTTTGGTTTTTATATTAGAAGTGATCAATCTATTTATGGATTTTACAGGGTGTTACATTTTTTGCTTGCTCAAACTCTCTCTCCTTTTTCTCTCGAGCAACTATTATTATCTTTTTGGCCACCCTTATTTTTCAAATTCTCCAGGGAAACATCAAGGTTGAATGCACATCTTAGACGACATGTTAAATCTTCTAAGGCTTAAGGAACCGGGGAAAACTAACACCATCTTCTTCTTAGTCCTCCTATATCTCTTACCAGAGATGACCTAAGGTGACGACCTCTTTGTATGAAAACGGGGGAGCAAGGCCGCCAAAGAAAATGCCCTCTCCATCTTGAACCAATTTTTCCACCTCTTTGTTAGTGGAATTGTGTAATTACTTGAAGATGTTTCCCTAACGTATACTCCCCTTAGATCAACGTTGAAAATAGGAGATATGATGGTATTGAATAATCACCAACACCTTCATACATAATCTCAAAAAGCTTCAATCAAAGACAAGTTGGTGACCGAACACATCAATCAAAGAATGAAGAGTTAATATCATGACTACAATCATCGGAGAAGTTAAATGAGGTAAATTTAGTGTATAATTATATTGAGGGGTATTTTTAAACTTGTTTGTATCCAAAATATTTGTATATGTTTTTAAAAAAAAAATGTTAAGCCGTTAGAAAGACATCTAGTATGTCTTTTGAACGAATTTTTGTACCTCGTTACAATATCTTCCAACGAACTTGAAACGAGAATGTTTTGGTATGTTTTAGTTTCTCAATAGAGATGTCTTAGAAGAGGTTCCAACGAGTTTGAACAAATCATTAGAACATGATTCGACGAACTTTCAAAGACCTTATTTTGTCTCACAACGATTTCTCGTTAAAAATTTTGTTAGAAGTATATTCGAACGAGAAGTGTAGATTCGTTTGAACGATTTCTAACTCATTAGAACGAGCTGCTAAAATTTTATTTTTTAGTTGGTTTCAAACACGGTCTTTTTAATTTTAACTCTTGGAGATTTCCACCCTATTTAAGAGATACGAACCTGCACTTTGTTGCAAGAGTTTTCCAATTTTGTTATCAAACACTTTGGTTTTACAAATCCAAACCCCGTCGATATATTATGATCATTTTATCAAATCCAGAAGAATAAATCTTTTGTTCCAATCTCTATGGAGTTCATTCATCACTACTGAATATGGGAAAGGCGTTTCCTGAGGATGATCGGTGGACACCGAGGAAAGTGGAGCTTGTCATGGGGTGTTGCTGGATCTACATCGCTTTCTATTATCAATAAGAAATGAGACATAAATGTGATACTTAGAAAAGAATAAGTCTGTAAGTCTATTTTTGTCGTCTATAATACCATAGTTATAACAGCGCTACAAAGGATTTTTCTCGAATGGGTTCTTTCCTCATACCTCGTGTGATTATTTGTTTGCTATTTAATATCTTGCTTACTTAGTTTCACCTATTTAATCAAGATAAAATTGGATTAAAATTAAACTAGACTTGTTTGTGACCTAGTTAACAAATTTTATCATTGACCATATAATTGGACCACTGTGCACATTTTACAAATTGATATCAGAGCAAGAACAAAAAGTTATCACGTTGTCCCTATTTGGGGTTATTTTAAGATTGTAAGGGTGTTTGTCTCTCTCTAGAGTTTATTTGTTTATCTTGATTGGTCAGCATAATGATAAGTTATTTGATGTGTTTAATGACGACAATGTCTTTGAAAATTAAAAGGAGTTTGATGAGCTTCATGATCACGCTGAAAAATAAACTCATTTGAATTTGAATTTTTCAAAAAGAATTAAATTTCTTAAAAAAATGTGTTATAAAGACGAAGTTGATTTTTTGTGAACTATTTAAACTCAAAGAGATATCCTTCATGAAAATCACATAGACATGAATTATGATTTAAAAATTTAGATGTGCCCAAAAAAGAGAGTGATGATAGAGTCTGTGTTTTAGAGAAAGAATTAGAGGGCTCTAAGATGTTTGAGGCTGGGGTAGAAGATCGTGCAATAGAGGATAATGATAAATTGAAAGGTGATTAGAAGGCAAGTGAAAATACTCTTAGGGATAAATTCTCGTGCATTGAGGGGGAGTGCGATAACCTTCAAGAATTTATTGAAAATTTGAAGGAGTCCCTAACACTTAATGAGTATAACTATTTGCTGATATTTTTAGGTTAAAAGATGATCTAAAAGAATCAAGTAGTATTGGTATAGGCTTAAATAATCTGAATTCTTTAGCTACTAAATTCAATACCAACATTTTTTTAAGAGTGTTAATCGTTGCCTGGGACATTAGAGAAGGTCAACCCAAAGGTTGTCTTCCCCGGGTTTACACAGGTTCGCATTATGGTAGACAAGGTCACCTTAAGACATTTTTTCATGATTTTAGAAGAGGTCTTAAGAAGTCTTGATCCTGTGTAACCATGGTTCCCAAAATTTGAGACTTTAATTATTCATCTCTTTGGGTTAGAAAATCAATCTTAAAGGCAATGAATGTTAGACTGGTTGACTCTCGCATGATTGCACATGATTTTGCTCACGCGATATGCTATGGTTGATTGTGTTTGCATGTTTTCATACACTAGCATTTTCACTTCATGATATATGTGTTTGCCAGTTGTATGATGTTTGAGTATTTTAGATTCTGGACTTTCATTTATTGGGTCCTCTGTCCAATTTTTTAAAAAGATTTTTGTATTTTGTCTTACACTGTATATGGACACGCATTAAATATGTTTGAATCACACTTTCTTTACATCCATCCACGAGAATTAATCATGGTATTATTAGACTTGGCTAAGTAAAAAAATGGTGCTTAATAATGCAGGTTTAGCATTGTTTACTACCTTCATGTTAGACTCATTATATCCCCTTGATTACACACACTTTGCATGAACTTTTGAACATTGCACTTGTTTCTTGTATGCTTAATAGGATGTTATCATCTCAATTGTAATACCAGGTATTTTCTATGAATGAATTAATTGAATAAAATTAATTATGCGTTCTTGTTATGACTGGTGACGTCACTATTTATATCTTTATGTGTTATTTAATTCAGATTTGAAATTGAATTTAAGACAGGATGATTAATTAATTAAATTAATTAATATATGGACCCATATTGGTCAATTAGTAAATAACTGAGTTGTTAGTTATTTGGTTTGGTATATTTTTTTATTAGGGTAGTAGGATGCGTAGCATGTCTGTTTTAGTTTAAAATGGTGTAATTTAATCCTTTTGGGTTAGTATAAGACCTGGGTGGATTTTTAGACCATTTGTAGATAATGTTGGGCCATTTGTTAGTGCCCCACTTGGGTCAACCCTAATTCTGTGAGTTAACGGTTATAAGGATTCATTAGAAATCTTGTTTATCACAAAACATAATTGGGAAGCAAGTTGCGGCACTACAGAGAAGCCGCGTGAAGAGGAAATGAGAAATTGCGTGATTTAGCTTGGTTTTTCTCCACAAATCATGAGACAAGTTTATATAGAATATGATTATGGTTGTATGTGTGTTAATATTGTGATTATTCATTGAATGTGAATATAAACATGACCTAAATCTTATTAGAATTGCTAAATTGATTAGTTACAAGATTAACCAAGTTTATATAGTAATTAGGCTCATTTTCATTACCAATTTGATTGATTCTCTCATTAATTGGAATTTAAATTGTTAAAATATCATTATACCATATTTTCTCTTGTTAATTAGTTGAAAGCCTTTGATTATGTGAATTTATCCCTTGAAATCATTAGTTTATTGATGAATTTTGTTCAAGTTAGGGTTCTTTAATTATTAATTGGGTTTTTGTTGAATCTTAGTGTAATCTTGGGTCTTAATGATAAAAAATATATTCCAATTGTTGTTGTGATGCGGTTTTATCATTTTGGTGATAATAGGGTGATTGGAAGAAGCTTTTTTTATTCATTAATGGAGGATGAAGAGAGAAAATTGGGGGTTAGGGGTGAAAAATCCCGCAACAAAGGAGATGGGGTTATTCTGAATCGATCGGTCGATTGACAGTTAGTTATCGATCGATCGATATTAACCGGAAGGAATAAGGTGAGGGTTTTGGTTTTGGTTTTGGTTTTGTATTTTTGGATTTTGGGAGCTTGTGGTTAATTTGGTTTATCCTTGAACTTATTAGGATATGCAATATAGTTAGAATCCAATATTTTTGGTATTGTAGATTAGTTTTGGGCATTAGTTGATTATTGTGAATTCGTTTATTTAGAGGGGTTAAATTGAGGATTGAACATTTGATAAGAAACCCGAGTGTAGGATGGGTGGTAATTGGGAATTAGGAAGATTAGAGGATTGGGGCTTGTTTGCCGAGATTATTAAAGTCGTTAGGATTTACTAGTGGGGTATTTATCCTTCAGGTGAGTTTAGGGAGGTGGAAAAAAAATCCCTAGGAGAGGATAGTTATCATATTCAATGGTTTTATATAGATTAAGTGTGGATTGATACCTACACATGATTCCTCGGGACATTGGAATAGGACTAATAAAAATTGAATAAATTTGAAAAATAGATTTTATGGTATGGTAGGGTGAGACTATGCCCAGGATCAGGAACCTAGGAGGTTAAGGTTAATGTGTTATGTGATAAATACAGGTTTATAGATGTCTTATACCTTTTTATGATAGCGATGATAATATGAATTGGGAGCGTTTGGGCCGATATGGGTATGTGATTTACCATAACCCATTTGTGAGGGTTTTGTATGTGTTGCTTTACCCCATCAATGAGGGTTATGTATGTGTTGTCTTTAACCCGTTAGTGAGGGTTATTTATATGTTTTCATTAACCCTTTAGAAAGGGTTATGATTAGTTTCTTGTTTTATGTGCAATACATACCATGTGTGAGTTCTCGTTAGCAGGCGTACTAGGAGAAATTCCATGATAGGACACGTAGGACTCGGACCGCGCTAGTACCCCAGTGAGTAGATGGGCTCTTCCATGGTCATATTTTACCCCTGAGTCACACATCTAGGTACCTGCAACCAAGATGGTCTTTCTGGATATTTCTTTCATATGTCTAGGTCTAGCAGGCTTTATGGCTGATGGGTAGACGTGGTGATTTGTCCCTTACCGTGATGAAGTCTTAGGTTTGGGACGACCTAAGAATATACTAATACGTGCAAGAGATCCCCGAAGGCAATAAGAGTAGGCCTTTATTATGTGTGGGAGTGCGAGTAGCCCATTTGTTTGTACATGTCGGGAGTTGTACCTTTGTATTAACATTAAACGTGAGTAGAGTCTTTCTCCTACCATATTTGTTTAATTTGTAAATGTACCAGAGATAGTTGTATCATTTTATATGCTATAATTGAGATGTGTATGACTTATAGTAGATATTCCCACCTATATACGTATGTTTTAGATTTGTGTATTACATATACTAGAGATGTATATATTGCATTATTGGTATGAGACTGTCAAAAGTGGATATTATTTTGAGATATGAGTCGGTTATTGGTATTGTGGCTATTTTGTGAGAAGTACTTTAGGGTTTTATTCCTTAGTACATCAAGTGACTTTTATAGTAAACCTATTATTGTTAATGGTAAAGATTAAAGATTGATGTTGTCAAACTTTATTCACAGTGGCTACATATGGGTTCGATTTTTAAAACCTCATGATATTTTAGGTTGTTAGGTTGGGTAACTAATAGCTTAAAATATATTAAAACACAAGAGGAATATGTGTAGTTATAATGTAGCCCAAATTCAATTATAATACTACTCCACATAGGGTTTCTATTTTTGTTTTCTTTTAAAAATTATTTTTATATGTCCCTATTGTGGTAGTCCCTGTAGATGCGGGTTTGTTAGAGGAGCATCTCGAGTGACGTCCCGTTTCGTACCCATAGGATTGTATGAGTCGAGCAAGTGTATCTTGTTCTTTTATTATACTCTTTTATTTTCAATCTGGTTGTACAATTATGCTTATATTCAGAGTTAGACTTTTGTATGGACACATTTTATATTCAAAGATGGCTTATGTTTTATTGGTAGTGATTGGTATTAGAGTTAGTGTTGGGTTGATTCAGTATTTCACTATCTTGTCATTGTTCATTTAGTTTTGTTTACTTTTTATGCTAAGAATGCTACCTAAAGTTTTTTATTCCAATGACTTTCATATTAAACCTGATCAATAAATTTATAAATTTCACAGGGTGTCACATTTGGTATTAGAACATTCCAGACTCTAATTTCCTAGGGATCTTGAATGCATCTGTCATTTTTTTGCATTCATTTCTTTGACTACATTAGAGCTTTATTATTTATAGTTTGTATTCTCTAATGATGACTGCTTAAGAGGTTTCGTGCGATTATTTACCAACGTACGACTCAGATAGGCTAACTGCATCATGAGGGTTCCTTGTTTGGATTTCTCTTGCGAGGTGTCCCATGCATAAGGTCGACTTCGTTCAGGAGTTAAGGGATTTTGGACACGATACCTTTAGCAAATGATCATCATATGGTTTTAGCGGAAATGTTTTCACTCACCATCCATAACATCATAAAAATAAGTTTTTGAAGACCTTGTTTGTGCAGTCGCGTGGTATTCAGTATGAGGGGGAATTCAACTATCTTTTTCTTTCTACACTAGGAGATATAGATATGAAGTCAAAAGAGGATGTTCGCATTATCAGTTTGAGTAAGAAAGACTTTTTGAGTTGGCATAAACCTTACGTGAAGGGTTTGACAGGTGTTACTAGGTAACCCGCTAGTCACCATTTGTGCACAGGTGGTCGAAATAATCCTCTTACATTATTAAGATCATTATAAATATTAAGGGGATAGAGCCCTTAAGGTTTTGAAGACCAAGGCCAAAGTGAGTCCAATAAGTTGAGAGGATGTAGTGCTGAACCGAGTAGGTAGAACTCACCAATAGAAGGAATCGCGTAGGGGGAAATGGACCCTAAGAGGTTTCCAAGAGCAGACGAAGCGATCTATTTTGGCTAGTAGGGCTAGAGAAATTATGCCTAGTGGAGACACGACCTATGAGAGTAGGGCAAACTATACAAATTTTAGTAAAAAAGACCAAATAAGTAAGGTTAGTAAGGCTGTTAGTGGGACCTCCATTTCGATAGTTCTTTTAAATAATGGTTTTATGCTTGTGGTGAGTGAGGCCACCTAGTTATTTGATGTCTTAGTGGAAACAAGCTTTTTGAGGCAGATCTAGGGGATTACTATGGGTATGCTTACGGCTCGTATGTATGAGTCTGGCTTAGACATTGAGGATTTGTCATTCGTTATTAGTAGTGTGTGTGGGTAATACGACTATTAGGTATATGGATTCGCTTTGAGCTTTATGTATTTGTGATTTCACCCATCCAAGAGGGGTATACTTTATGTCGTGATTGTAGTGACGTGGAAATTTATTTGGACGACTTCGTTTCAGATTATTTATTGACTTTTAAATGACATATCATCGTGGTATTAGTAAGCTTGTGCTTATAGCTATGTTTTACTCTTATATCGATTACTCATTAAAGGATTTATATGCCTTTTGGGGGAAATTTTTTACTATGGGTTGTTGTGCTTAGGCTCGAGAGGAGGTCGGGTATACTTGTTTATGTACGAATGTGAGTATGTTATACGGAATTACGATTGCGTAGAGGTGTCATCAATAGTCCAAGGTTCCTCTTATTTTATTTTGTTATGTTTTGAGTTATCACCTACGTGAGAGGTAAATTTTTGCCTTATAGATTGGAAATAGCTTTAGGTTAGCCGCGAGGGCATTTATTTAGGATTGACATTGTTCAAATATATTTAAGGTTCGTGGGAGTATACACCACATTTTGTTTTTGTTCCAATTGAGTATTCAGGAATGACGTTACTTTGAGGGAGCTCCAAAAGAGGGTGGTTCACTAAGAGAGTGTGTGAACGACCAGGAGAAGGATAAGGCCAAGACAAGTGTTTATTTTTACATATTAAAGACATGTCGGATCAATGGAGTAAAGTTTTTCCTCCTGGTGATTAAAATGGGGGAGAGTTATCATTATTGGTGAGATCAAGAGGAGGATATCTAGAATATAGTTTCCTAGGACAGTATGGAACGGGTGCGTCATTAGTGGATTTTGACGGCTCAAAGGGGTAGCTAGATGTGATTTGAGATGATATTTTAAGAAAGAGCGACTGGTGTAGTAGTGGCATTCACTACACCCAAATTTGTAATTAGGGGTTTTGTATGCCCCACATTGAAGTTTATGAATATTTGGGTATACAAGTCGTATTAAAAATAACTTCCTTTCTCCATTCGATGATCGAAGATGGTTACAATTCTCAAAAAAAAATTCCCAAAAGGGGGTCCAAACTATAAGGGACGGCATTAACCAAGGCACTTGTTCAATGATTCACTATACATTCTAGAGACGATTAGAAATATGTGCGTATAAAAGATTGCTCGTTTGATTATTATGAGGTCTTGGGGTCCCCGTGAGGGCGGGGGACCATTTGAGGCCATCGGAGTTGCTTGGAAATATTGATATGAGTTATAAAGCTATTAGTGTGTGGGTGGTTGGGAATATCTTTAATGACAACGTGTTCTTAGTCGAGCGTGTGAACTTTGGCAAAATCGTCTAAGGAATTTGGGAAAAGGCGGAGGCGTGGTTTGGAGATTCACGCATATTGTGGAATTATGGAATTCGGGATCCAATAGATAGTAGGAAACTTGATGATAAGTTCCTCTATAAGTCATAGATAAGGAGTGGTTTATGTTGTTTTCCTTACCTTATCATCGTTAGTGTAGGATGTTTTTGGGTATATGATAAAGAGAGTTCCTAAGGGACTAGTTGGTGTTCAACGATTAAACTAGTTTGTTTAGAGTATAACCGAACGCGATTTATGATGAGAGATACCTAGATACATTAATTTATAGTAGTGAGAGGACACTTAGGTTTGATATTATTCGAATTTTGATTAGGAATATAATGAATTCGATTTTTGGGAATGAAATTCCTTGTTTGGAGGGGGGGGGGGAGAATGTAATACCTCATATTTTTTGTGAATTAATTAATTGAATAAAATTAATTATATGTGCTTGTTATCACTAGAGATGGCATTATTTATATCTTTATGTGTTATTTAATTCGTATTTAAAATTGGATTTAAGACACATTGATTAATTAGTCAAATTAATTAATATTTGGACTCGTACCCGGAAATTAGTAAATAACTTAATTGTTAGTTACTTAGTTTCGTATATTTTTATATCAGGCTAGTGGGACGTGTAGCACGTCCGTTTTTAGTTTAAAATGGTGTAATTTAGGCCTTTTGGGTTAGTATGGAACCTAGGTGGTTTTAGACCATTTAGAGACTATTTTAGACATTTTTGTTGTCGCCCATTTGGGGACCAACCCTAATTTCGTGGGTTAAGAGTTGTAAGGAGTCAATAGAACCCTAATTTATCACAAAACACAATTAAAAGTAAGTTAGGAGGCTAGAGAGAATGTATATGAAGAGGAAAGGAGAAATTGGGAGATTTGGCTTGGTTTTTATTTTATTCCAGATATTTATTTTAGAAAATAAAATAAACTATTTTTAATAATTTAAAACAGAATAAAACAAATAAATAACAAACATAAAATATTTATTAATATTAAGGAAAAGAACTTACAAGTAATCCCTTAAACGAAAGTAACAATACTAACTTAAAAATTGATAAAAGAATTAGAGCCCAACGAATTCACGTTATGTCCTTAGGACGATTTTTCTCCCTCAATAGGTGCTTAAGGTTGTAAGCAATCATCTCCCACGATAGAATGGATTTTTTGTCCTTGACAGTATCATCACTTGAAACTATTAAGGCTCCGGCAAACTCAACAAATGTTTTTACTTCAAACATAAAATTCTACTTTGAACAAAAGAAGAATTATGAATACAGAATGTAGGACGGAGAGAGAATGGATAGGGAATTTTGGTGGTTTTATAATGAAGGAGAGGTGTCTTTTTTATAGAAAAGTATACACCATTTAATGAAAATACATATCCTTTCACGAATAGTCACTACCACTTATGAACAAATACCATTTTTCACGAACAGTTGTGTCCTTTCTAAATAATCACAACCATTCACGGATGGACATAACCTTTCACGAACCATTGTGTCTACAAAATTAATTTAATAATAATTTTCATTCAATTAAAATTATTATTAAAGTATAATAATTTCCAATAATCCCCCACATTAATGAGAATTTGGCTTTGTATACCATTTATTAGAAGAAACATATTCATGTTCTATTAGAGTAGAAAAAAACTGCATCGTGATAAGTAGCTTAAGACTTTGAACTTTTCCTAGTGAGTATTTATCGGATTTACTTGGCTAATCAGTGGGCAAGATGCCTTGAACAGTAAGCCACTTTTGTAAACCAATATAACATAAGTCACACAGTTCTCTTCAAACACTGTTGATTATCACATTTGTGTTTGTTTTGGCCTTGAATACCACCTGGTTCATGAGTGTTTTAGAGAATTTTTCCTTCTCAAATTCTCATAAAAGCAACCTATTCTCACTCAATTTGGTGACTTCTATGAAGAGTGTCCAGTAATACCCTACTTGAAAATATCAAGATATATAAATCATTAAAATTGTAACTTATCCTTAATTTCGTGGTAGTTGTGTGTTGTTTCATCATCGAAATGGGTTAGAGTATATATATGTCTCCGCAATGAGTATTAAGTTATACACAATTAGTTTGTCCCTTTAAACCAAGACTTGGGATCTTCAATCAACTAGGTCGAGTTTCCACTATGGCGGCTCTTAGTTATTTCATAAGCTTTAAGGCCATTCTCTTCAATGATCTTTCTACTAGATCTCTAGTTAATCCTTTAATAAGAGGATCTGCAATGTTATCTTTTGACTTAATATAATCAATGGAGATAATTCCACTACAGAGTAGTTGCCTAATAGTATTATATCTACGATGAATATGTCTAGATTTACCGTCGTATATGGTATTATGTGCCCTTCTACTTGGTGATTGGTTATCATAGTGTATACATATAGAAGACAGGGGCTTAACCCAGTTTGGAATATCCTCTAAGAAGTTTTTTAGCCATTCATCTTATTCTCTAGCTTTATCCAAACAATAATAAATTCAGATTCCATAGTAGAACTGTCAATATATATTTGTTTTGAGGATTTTTAAGACACGGATGCACCACCAAGAGTAAAGACATGTCCATTAGTGGACTTAGAGTCCTTCAAATTAGATATCCAATTAGCATCATTATACCATTCAAGTACAGTAGGATATTTCGTGTAGTGCAGTCTGAAGTTTTTGGTATGTTTTAGATACGCTGAAACCCTAACAATGGCTTTCCATTTCTCACTAATTAGATTAGTCGTAAAAATACTTAGTTTACTTATAAAGTAGGCTATATCCGATCTAGTGCAGTTCATGACATACATAAGACTTCCTCTTATACGATAGTACTTTAATTGTAATATGCTTTCACCATTTTTATGGTGAGGTGTATATTAGCATCAACCGATGTTATAGTTTATATAATATTATATTGCTTGAATTTATAGAGTACTTTCTCAATGTAATGTGTTTGAGATAATATTAAACCATCAACTGTTTTAGAAATTTTAGTTCCTAATATAACATCAGCAATACCCATGTCCTTCATATTTAACTTATTAGTTGATATTATTTTGGTTGCGTTAATTATGTTATAATTTCTACCAATTATAAGCATATCATCAATGTATAGACATATTATAATGTACCCATTTTGAGTTCTCTTAATATGTACACATTTGTCACAGTCATTAATCTTGAATCCATTTAACATCATGACATGGTCAAACGGTGAATAAGTATTAAAATAATCGAGTCCTTCTCTTTTCTTGTAACCTTTTTCTACAAGCCTTGCTTTATATTTTTCAATTGAACCATCTGCTTTCATCCTGCTTTTAAAGATCCACTTACAGCCTAATGGCTTGTTACCGGGTGGAAGATCCACTAGTTTCCATGTGTGGTTTTCCAGTATGGATTCAATTTTACTATGAACAACTTTTTTCCAATAAGAAGCCTCCGGAGATGACATTGCTTCCTTAACTCTTAAGGCCCATTTTCTAATAAATATCATAAGGACAAATTTTCAATTGAGTCAATATGTAAGTGTTGGCTTAAGTCCGAACAAAACTCCTTGAGTCATAAGATAGAAGTTATTTGTGGCCTTTGAAACCTATGACATTAATGTTGAAGATATAGCGGTCAAGTCAAAGAATATCACATCATATGTCGTGTTTCGTACCTTGTGTTTGTCATCAACAGTCCAAGGATCTCTCAGGTATGAATGTTTATATTATGTTGAGACTTGAAAATTTATTATTGGGTGTAAGAATTTTTGTCAATTTTTTTTGTGAATTCATACTATCTAAAGATTTTGTTCTCGGACACCTTTTCGTGAAAAAATCATAAATAATTAAAAAAAAATCAGAAAAATCCAAAACTGATGGCCACGCATTCATCTCAAAATTATTTAGATTCATGGCCTAAAATATCGTTCAAACAACCTTATTCATATGATCCCGTTTCAACGACTTCTAACGAGATTTTGTTTTACGTGCAGTGACATCTCATTAGATGTCGTTCAAACCAGATTGAGATTACTTCGAATGACCGAAGCAGTTTTTTCTCTATAACATCCCACTTCTTTGGCCACACATTTATGTAGTGCGGGAGTTAAACTTTTCAGATGACTTTTTTCCAAACTTTGAGAGGAAATTCTCTTCCAAAAATTCCCTTGAGTTTTGTTAATCTTTAATGATTTATCTTTCAAAACAAAAACCAAGTTTACACCCAATTCGTTTTATGATCCAAGTCTCTACATGATATATGTTTGAGATGAGTTTTGGGATCGGGTTTTAATCTCTACACTATTGAGATTGTTTCTTGCAGTGGATTCTGCATTCGTGGTGTACATATGGTCGACTCTGTCTATTTGACGGTAGCAGTGCCCCATCGATGGAATCCGAGACGTAGGTGGACTCCTACATTGTCAAAAGGCAGAGGTTGAAGGAATGGAGAGCGCCGAGGCTTACGAGGGCGTCGAATTATTCTGTAAGTATTATGTCATGTCCTTTTATAATTCCGTACTTAGTGGACTTATGGTCGGGTTGTATGAGGTTTTCCCGTTATGGATTTTCCTCGTACACCACGACGTTGTGGTTGTGTTTATTTTATCTTGAAAATTCATCTAGATGCATGCTTAGGTTTAATAAGATAAAATTTGTTTTAACCATAAAAAGTTGTTTAATTGGTTCTTAATTAAATTAGGAAATTTTAGTTTACTTTAATTCAAGTCAGAATCATTGATTTGGAAAAATTAATGTTTGGTTTGATTTACATAATTTAGAACTTTAATTGAAGTCTTGTTTAGGAAGTCTAATTTAATTTTGAAAGAATTTATAAAAATTGAAATATTCGATAAACCATCTCTTAGTTGGTCTTTATTGTTCTTTGTGTGGATTGTTTGCTTTACTGATCTTGTATCACTATACACAATTACATGATATAATTATTTTTTTCTTTATGCTTATACCTTGTTTCTTTTGGGGGGAGAATTCGTTTAACTGGGGATAAATTAATTAAATCTATGTATCTTTATCTTTGTTTATTCCTAAACAAAAAGGGGGAGAAATGGTATCTAACTCTTTTAATTTGGGGAGATCTAACTTAGGTGGAGATGTCTTTCTTCGGTTGATAATGCTAGAAAAAAGGGGAGGATTTAATATTTTTAATGGCGTGTTTAAGTGCGCAGGTTTTCATCCACGTGGTAAAGTTTTTAATGCAAAGCGCTTCTTAACATATGTGTCGGTTAATACAAAGCTTCTCAACATATGTGTCGGTCAAATGTATGTATTTTTTTATTTTGGGTTGGGATTGTGTCCTTTATTTGAGCATGACGGCCCATAGGTTTTTAATTTTGGTTTTGTCCCGGAATAGCTAAAGGGGGAGATTTATAGGAACGATTTTCCAATTTAGTCAATTTTTAAGTGTTGGGTTAACTCTGGACAAAACTCCTTGAGTCATACGATATAAGTTATTTGAGATCTTTCAAGCCTATGATGTTAATGTTGAAGACATAGCGGCCAAGTAAATGAAGATGACATCTAATGTCATGTTTCGTGCCTTATCTTCATCATCAACAATCCAAGGATCTCTCAGGTATTAATGCTTATATTATGTTGAGAGTTAGAAATTTATCATTGGGTGTTAGAATTTTTGTCAATTTTTTTGGAATTCATACTATCTAAAGATTTTGTTCTCGGACACCTTTTCGTAGAAAAATCATAACTAATTAAAAAATCCAAAACTGGCAGCTACGCGTTCGTATCAAAATTATCTAGATTCATGGCTTGAAATCTCATTCCAAGGACTTCTAACGAGATCTTGTTTGTGTGCGCTGACATCTCGTTCGATGTCATTTGAATGAGATTGAGACTCATTCGAACGATTGGAGCCGTTTTTGCAAAAAATGTTGGTTTTCAAGAAGTTTTTTCTCCATAACCTCCAATTACTTTTTCCACCCATTTATGTAGTGCGGGAGTTAACTTTTTCAGAGGACTTTTTCCAAAATTTGAGAGCAAACACTCTTCTAAAAAGTCCCTTAAGTTTTTATTAATCTTTAATGATTTATCCTTCAAAACAAAAACAAAGTTTACACCCAATTCGTTTCATGATCCAAGTCTCTACATGATATATGTTTGAGATTAGTTTTGGCACTTCGGTTTATTCTCTACACTATTGAGATTATTTCTTGCAGTGGATTATGTGTTCGTGGTTACATACGCTGGACTCCGTGTATTTGACAGTAGCAATGCCCCATCGATGAACTCCGAGATGTAGGTGGACTCTTACGTTGTCACTAGGTAGAGGTTGAAGGAATGGAGAGCGTCAAGGCTTGCGAGGGTGTCAAATTGTTGTGTAAGTATTACGTCGTGTCCTTTTATAATTTTGTACTTAGTGGACTTGTGGCTGGACCGTTCGAGGTTTTTCCTATTGTGGGTTTTTCTTATACATAGCGGCATTATGGTTGTGTTTATTTTATCTTGCAAATTCATCTAGATGCATGCTTAGGTTTAACAAGATAAAATTTGGTTTAACCACTAAAAGTTGTTTAATTAGTGCTCAATTAAATTAGGAAATTTTAGTTTACTTCAATTCAAGTCAGAATCGTTAATTTGGCAAAAATTCATGTTTGGTTTGATTTTCATAATTTAGAATTTAACTTGAAATCTTGTTTAAGAAGTATAATTTAATTTTGAAAGAATTTATAAAAATCAAAATATTCAATAACCAACTTTTTTTAAATTAAAAATTGATATTTTTCAACCCCTTACAACTATGTTAGAAAATCTAGGCCAGATGACTTTAACGTCCTTGACCTTTTTGTACGATGATATGTCTCAAATATTGCACTTATTTACCCTTTATACTTATGCATTTTACCCCCCCCCCCCCCCCCCGGATATCTTAATTCATATTTTTAAGCTCATTAACCAGACAACCTCTTTTATGTATGTTTATATGCATTGCGAGGTATAATTAAGCTTTTATAGGTTTTAAAGTGTTTAGCGTGAAATTTGGTCACATTTTGAGAGAGTTTCGTCATATAGGGCACATTCAAGGGCATTTTAGTCACTTCATCATTTAATTTTATGTCCCATTTTCTTAAGGAAGTTGTAGACCTGTGAGTTAGCTTCGCGTATCTTTGACCGTGCCTACTTCTGATCTATAACAAAGAAGTTACGGCATTTTCCATTTGTTGATCCATAATGGAAATTTAGACATGTTAGGGGTGAATCGATTCTGCCTTTTTGGGAATCGATCCGGGAACTTTAAAGTCCGCAAATATCTATTTTTGATTTTTTTTTCATTGGGGATATAAAGGGTAAACATTCCCTTAAGTTAGGGTATTCATTTTTCATTAGATTAGGTTAGTTTTAGGAGTGGTTTTGGGAGCTATTATATTTCTCTTTCATAGGGTTTCCATTGCTTTTACATGTAAGTCTATTATTTATCTTCTTCTTCCTTGTCTTATTACTTTCTAACTTAGTTACTTGCTTTGTAACTTAGTTTTGATTCAATACAATTAGTTTTTGTGGGTTTAATTCTTGTTTTCATTTGTTAATTAGTCTTATTTATTGTTCTTAGTATGTATAGTAGCTAGTTTAAAGGTTGGGGTCATTTTTCCACCACAAGTGGGTATTGAGATTCAAAATCTAGGGTTTGATTTGAACGACTTTTAATTGAAACCTTGTGTTTTAATGTGGGAATATAGGGTGTTTAACTTCCTTTGTCACACAATAGTTGTGTTTATAGCTATATTGCATCATTAATCCATTTGTGACCATTTTCGATTGAAAGTTCAATCTTTCATTTTGTATTAAATTTCTTCATGCCTGATGTTTATAATTAATTGAATGTGCTTGGTTAGTTTTTTTCAAACTATAATCCCTTTTACGTGTTGTTAGCCTAGGGTGGGGAAATGATCCTAATCTCATTTTTCTAATTCAGCTTAGTTTACATATTGCCTAGTGGTAATTCTATTTTCACCATATCGTCTTTTCTTTTCCTCCTTTCTAAGTATTAAATCAATATAATCCTAATTACCATTTCCTGTGAATTCATTCCATACTTGTTGTTGCATTTCCATTTATAGTGTGCCAAGATGTGGCATCGTTTTGTATTTGGGCATAAACACCCAACAACAAGTTTTAAATACAAAGTTTACTCCTCATCGAAAAATGGCGTCGTTGTGAGGGAGCGGTTCATTCTAGGATTTTTAGTCTTTTAGTACTTTGTGTGTATATTGTATATTCTCTTTACTTTCTTTTTTACTTATACTAAACTGTTTTGAAAAACTTGAAATTTTGGTGTTTATCACGTATTTGAATTTCTCACCTTAAAATGCCTCATTCCAACTCCTTAGATAGTAGTAATTGTTATGATAATACTTTTCAAAGTTACACTCCCAAAACTATGCGTGAATGCTTCCAAATTGTTGAAAATGAAAGAATTAAATAAGAAATTCAAGAATTTATAGGTAATCACTCATTGTCTTGGGAGCAAACTATGCGAAATGGGGAATCCTCTAACTATGAGAAAACCTCCCAACACTACACCAAAGACAACGATTGGGCACACCCTGACATTAAAAATTTTGCACACTTTAAAACTGTTCCAAATTCTGGAACGGTTTAGTGACAATCTGGCATACTTTAAAATAAAGCCAAAATTTGGCATTGTTTTAGAGTGTGCCAAAATTGAGTAAACTTGACTAAAATATAAAACACCCTGAAAAAATTCACTATACTCACTTTGGTTTCCTGATCACCCCCGCTCATCCCTCTATCTGTTTTGACCTCTCCGCTCAGCTCTCTCTCTCCCTCTCTCTTTCTCTCTCTCTCTCTCTATCCGGGCATAACTCTTCAGTCAACTCCATCTCTCTCTGCACATAACTCTCCAGCTAGAATAATGAAACAAGCAAAATTAGTTAAAAAACCCTTTCAAACAAAATAAAGCCTTTTACAGTCCAAAAAGCTCTCTTTCTTCTACCTGTACTTGTCGATCTTGTCCTCTACCATGGTAATCTCATTTTTCTTTTTCTTCCATTTTATTAAATCATTTTGTGTTTTTTTCTAATCAATTTTCCATGTTCGTTGATACCTCATGCATTTAATCTTCTTAAATTTTCATTCTCAAATTAGGATCAACTTGATACTTTGATAAGTGACTAGACCTGGATCTTAGTGATCTATACTTTGATAAGTGACTAGATCTGGAAAACAAACATAAGAAAAATAGGGTGCCTAATCAAGATGTTCCTAGTAATGTTTGGTGTGCGCTAAGGATTCTCTTTGCTACTGATGTTGATGTCTTTGTGGGTTGTGTTGTGTCAAGAATGCCTGTCTCCGGAAGAAGGAAAATTGATGATGACAAGATCAATCACTTGGAGGTCTTGTTATCTATTCCTATCATGATATTTTGGTGGTTGAATTTAATAAATAATTTGATGGTCAAGATTTAAGCAATTTTGAGTTATTATTATTATTATTATTATTATTATTATTATTATTATTATTATTATTATTATTATTATCTTTCTTTAAGTTTGGCAAGATAGTGCTTTTATATGTTCTTTAATTTCTACCTTGTTTCATTGTTCTATTATAACTCAATAAAACAAAGTGAAAAAAGCCCCTTTGTTATTACATATTTTAATTGGCATGACACCTCACTAATGCATAAACGTATGTACTCATAAAAAGAATACACAATTTGTATAGAACACACTCTGAAAGAAATCGACTATGAATTGGCATCGCACCTCACTAATTCGTAGATATCATAATCTGAATTCGTATATATCCTACTCTGATTTTATTGAGTTTTCAAAGATTTAATGTTTTATGGATATTTTCAGATTGTTGTAATGGAGTTTTGATTTCTCGAGTACTCTTAATTGACGCGTGTTGTTATCTAGCTTCCTTTTATTTTCTCATGTGATGTGAGATGTTGCAAAGCTATATTTTTACTCCGGATATACATACTATGGATTGGTGTTCCGGGTGATGACGCACACAATTCTAGAAACGGTCCAAGTGTTTATTCATTTTCCTTTTTCTCCTCCTCAATTACACATTATTTTCTCAAATTTATTGGGTTCCCTTAAAGTATGGGGGAGGTTGTTTCTTTCTAGCTCTATGTGAGTGAGAAATCTATTTTTTTCTATACTAAGATTCATTTCATCATTAATCTAACACATTTGTATTGTATGTATAGTTTTGTGCTTTATTTAGTACATGTGAACTCATTGTAGTTGACTCCGTCGATAACTCTTTTCTAGCTTAATATGCTTTTATGTCTATAAATATCGTGTTTCAAATATTTAAGCTTCACAGGTTTTGTTTTGGCCAAATTTGGCGTTTACATGTTTTGGAAACTTTCTTCACAAACTCAATTATATGGGTTTTATAATGACTTTGGCACAAAAAAACTAAGGTCACTTCAAGTGTTTGATAAAATGCCAGAATAGATACAGTTGTTAGTTTTTAATACTTTACCACTTATAAACTAATTCATTTTTGCACAAAAAAATAAAGCGATTCATTATGTTTCTTTTTTTTTAATTTTAAATTTTAATGTCACAAGGGCCATTAGGATTTAGGAGATGGCGAATGAAAAATATCTAACCTTCAAATGCATATTGTTTTGATTTGAGAAACAGTTTGAACTATATACCTGTGTTGGTGCGACATTTACAATTTCAGGTTGTCAAACATAAGATTGAATTAGAAAAATATAGCATTCATAAGTACCCAAGGAACGTGAAAATATTTACTGGAAGATGGCCGAAGATCTGTTTCAGATAGGAGGAAGAGAGGAAGTGGTAATGATAAGCTCTAGCACTCGAGGATTTGTTGTATAATTTGTTGGTCAAGTTTGGATAACTCTATTTAGAGCTAAGTGTCATGAGTTTTTTTTTAGAAAATACTAATCATAACTATGTTTACAGAAAATCAAAATCAATGTGATGTTGGCTGACAGAAAATCTAGGAGGCTACTATTTTTTGTGAAGCCAAAAGAGAAGGAAGGGTTGATTGAGAGAAAGAAAAACCTCATGGAAAGAAAATTTATTCAGTTCAAACTTTTGGTGAATGACCTTTTGTTATTTTCCTTGAATGTATATGAGACCAAATCTCTAGCAGCAAATGTCATTTTAATCGTTTGTTTTGTCTTGGCACTGTAATAATAACGAAATAAAACATTCTCAAGCACTCTGAACTCATGCACACTTTTGGAATCCATTGCCATATGACGATGTCATTGGCAAGGCAAGTTATTTGAATTCATTTTTTGCTTTAATAGCACATCTTTTGTTTCTAGACTATTTTTTAAATGGATTGGATAATGAGTGGATAATCTATGTTATGGGAAAGAATGGAGAGGAATTCCTTTATATGTCTTGAGGACATAGTGAAGTTGAGAAAGTTTATCCTGTTACAGATTTCATAATATGTTGTATATAAGTCTTGGAGCTTCACCTAAATTGAATTGGTCTAAAAGTAAAAGATGGATAATAATTACTATGTAGTTGAACCAAGTCCACTATATTGTGTCTTTCTTCTCATCTTTATAGTGTGTTCTTATTGTGATATATTCTATTTAGTCAAATATGAGTGAAGGAACATTTATTACCACATAATCTAATCCAACTCGTACTTGTAGTAGATTGATTTTACAGTTTTTCAAAAATCGATTGTCGATTACTCTTACAGCAATTGACTACTCTAGTATCAACCTTAAGGTGTAATTTATATATGTTTATGAATATGTATATATGTTATTCTAAGATCAATAGTTTCTAAATTGTCTCAGGATTTCCAATGCTTGAGGAAAATATTGTGAAGGAAGCCTTAATCACCCATTGATTCCCCCCCCCCCCCCCCCCCCGCTTATAAAGTGACTGTGAAGAAGAATTGCATATTAATGAGAACGATGTCAGAGTAATAGGTCTCCGGCTTGATGATAATTTTCAATTTAATAGTTGTCATAATGAATTTCACATATTAGGTAGTATGGATGAATTCATTGTTCACTACATATGAACACATAAACTGGCTCTATAAATAGCTAAGCACACAGTTCTTCACTGAAAAAATAAATTGTGGAACGGTACTAACTGAGAGTTCTTAATTTAACTCAGTATTTGAAATTGCACCACAATATGCACAATGTCACGTTTAGAAATTACAATTCTTAATATATATTTTAACTTTTCTTGCAAGCGTGATAATGGAGCACCTGTATCAAATAACAGTGTTTCAAACTGGTCACCAAATCGCATGTCGCTAAAGCAAAGTTTAATAAATAGAAATTGAGGTAGTGACCGAAGTGGAGGTTTTAGTGTTTGGTAATAAGTATTTTTGTTTGAATTTTATCATTGGTTTTACTGATTTTTTTTCTAAGTCCCTAGAGTGTCGGTTGCATATATGTGTCGTTTATACTTTTGTAAGAGACAGTGTGTTCTCCTAAGAACTATATTTACATGTATTGTGCTTTAATATGCCATAAATTAATAAATATATTTTTGTTTTACACAGTTGAGTATGTGAGTTTTGATAACCTTACTTAAATCTGTGAGAAAAATTCAGGCCATTATGGGACGCAATAGATGACCCGATAAATGTGAGTTATGTTTGGACCTGTTGCCCTTGATGGTCTGTTTAGGGATCACAATGGTCATATGACTAGTCCCAAGAAAATGATAGTTAACACCTTCTATGCTAATATGATGTTACAATAAATGATTGAGATAACCTACTGTACTTATCTAGAGATGCTTTATTTCTTTTGGATTCATGAGTTTCTTTAATGCAAATAATAGGTGTTACTTTTGTGGTCATAGTGATGCCTTTAATTTTAGTAACTTGGTTATATAGTTTAATTTATGTTTCCCATATCATCCACCTTTATACTTTTGTATATGCTATTACTTGCAACTTTGTTTATCTTTTGCTAGGTTATGGTTTCTACACATATGCCACAGGGTTGTTTCTTATGATCATCAAGTCTTGGACCTTCCATTGTAGTGTTTCATTTTGTTTGGGTATTTAGACTTGGATCAGACCTGAGATGAAGACTATTGATAGACATGGCTTTCCTTACATGATGTGATTCACTTGGGCTTATGCTTGCATCCATGCTTATCTTACTTGAGTTTATGATAGTATTCATATGTTCAACATTTCAAAAAACCCTACTTTTCCTCTTTTTCTTCTTAAAGTGGGGAGTGTGACCAACCTAGTTAGGGCCACTTTTCACTTTGAGACTGTTGATTATTGTATCCATGCTTATAAGGCTTTAGGTTTATTTATTTTTCTAATTTTTGGTTTATTTGTCCACTTGTCCTCTTTTTTTTTGTTCCAATAAATTTGGTCTCTACATTCTTTTCATAGTTTAAGGCGTTCCATTAATTATGTTATTTGCAGTGTTTGAGAGGGTTTGAAATGTGACTTCTTGGGTTCTTAAAATAATAGTTGGTGTTTGTATTACTTACACAACACTAACGTTGAAATCAAATCTAACGTTTGTTCTACTCCTACATTAATTTTTTTCTATGAGCCCTCTTGTGCAAATATAATTATTCTGATCATGTTCTACAGGCTATATTGTTTCCTTATCCCTATTTTTGGTAGGTTATTATTGGCCATCTGCTTGCAGTTTTGCTTATTGGATGTAGTGGTTTGAAATTCATTAGTGAAATGTTACAGGTATGTTGTTTAAGTAATTAAGGATCAAACAATCCAACATTTTGAATTCTAAAAATTTCGACTCGAATTTTATTTATTTATTTTTTTGCTATTATCATATCGTGTTAAAATCTTCTGACTTTGTCTGGAAGTGCTTACCCTCATCTCTACTTGAATATCCTTGTAATGATTGTAGGGCCATATTAACTTTCACCATGAGTTTTTATTTATTATAACCCCTCTTTTGTAAGTTTGAGATATATTCCCTAAAGCATTGGTAAATCTATCTAAGCATCATTTTGAGTGCCTTGTATTACATTATGTGAGCCTTCGCGATCCTTTTGTGAGTGTGTCTCAAATTATTATATAAGTGAGGGTATAATACGAAAGTTCAAAAACATTGAGGGTGAAAGTAAAAAAATTACTCAATATTCGAACTCTTGTGCATAAAGCTTAGTTTGTTGATCTATGTTTTCCATATGTAGATTGTATCAGTGATACAGTGGACGATGGAATCTGTAGGCTTTGTTGAAATTGACACACTGATTCTACAGGTTTGAGAAATTCTATATGGTCATGTTCGATTGATTCATCTTGTGGTTATAGTTGTTTGATTAAAGGAGCTAGAAATATTAGAAAACATACATGTTTAATAAAAAATCATTTGCTTTTAGACAAATGAAAATGCTAATAATTGTAACGCTAACCTGGATGGACCTTTACTACTGAAATCGTCAAAGGTCTGTCTTTTGAGAATACGATAATAATTTGAATATATCTCGACTTAGACTTAAACCAGCCCCAGAACGACCCCATAAGAGGCACGAACACCTTGTACGGGCCAATGTAACTCGTAGGAACTAACTATATAGTCACGAGACATATGGTTTCAGAATCCGATTATAATTTGAAAATATCAAGACTTTGGCTTAAAAATATGTCGTTAGTGAGTGAAAACTTAAACTAACCCCCAAATGGCCCTGTAAGAGGCACAAATACCTCGCAAGGGACCAATATAACTCGTTGGAATTAACCGCATAGTCATGGGTCTCCCGATTTGAGAATATGACGATAATTTGAAAATATAAAGATTAGGCTTAAAAACAAGTTGTTAAAGGGTGAAAACCCAAATCAGGCACCAAACGGTCCCGTAAGAGGTATGAACACCACACACAGGACTAATGTAACTTGTAGGAATTGATCGTATAGTCACGGGTCTGCCGATTTGATAATATGATGATAATTGATTATTCTTCAAAACATGTCGTTAGAGGGTGAAAACTCATACCAATCCTCAAACAGCCCCATAAGAGGTACAAACACCTCGCACGGGGTCATTGTAACTCGTAGGAACTGATCACGTAGTCACGGGACATATTATTCAAGAATACGATGATAATTTGAAAATATTTAGACTTTGGCTTACAAACATGCCGTTAGTGGGTGAAAACCTAAACTAGCCACCAAATGGCCCCATAAGAGTCACGAACACCTCCACAGGACCAATGTAACTCATAGGAATTGACCGTGTAGTCACGGGTCTCCCGATTTGAGAATATGATGATAATTTGAAAATATCTAGATTAGGCTTCAAAATAAGCCGTTAAAGGGTGAAAACCCAAATCAGACACCAAATGGCCCTGTAAGAGGCATCAACACCTCGTACGAGACCAATGTAACTTATAGGAACTAATCGTGTAGTCACGGGTCTCTCAGTTTGAGAATACGATGATAATTTAAAATATTTAGATTATTCTTAAAAACATGTTGTTTGAGGGTGAAAACTCAAATCAGTCCTCAAACGGTCCCGTAAGAGGCACAAACACCTCGCATAGGGCCAATGTAACTCATAGGAACTGACCACATAGTCACAGGACATATGGTTTGATAATACGATGATAATTTCAAAATATCTAGACTTTGTCTTAAAAACATGTCGTTCATGGGCGAAAATCTAAACTAGCCCCGAAATGGCCCCGTAAGAGGCACGAACACCTCGCAGGAGACCAATGTAACTTATAGGAATTGATCGCATAGTCACGGGTCTCCTGATTTGAGAATACGATGATAATTTAAAAATGTATAGATTAGGCTTCAAAACTAGTCGTTAAAGGGTGAAAACCCAAACAAGCCACCAAACGGCCCCATAAGAGGCATGAACACCTCACACGGGACCAATGTAACTTGTTGGAACTGACCGTGTAGTCATGGATCTCCCAATTTGAGAATATGACAATAATTGAAAAATATGTAGACTATTTTTAAAAACATGTCGTTTGAGGGTGAAAACTCAAACAAGTTCTCAAACGGCTCCATTAGAGGCACGAACACCTTGCACTGGCCAATGTAACTCATAGGAACTGACCACATAGTCACGAGACCTATGGTTTGAGAATACGATGATAATTTCAAAACATCTAAACTTTGACTTAAAAACATGTCGTTAGTGGGTGAAAACCTAAACTATCTCCCAGATGGCCCCATAAGACGCACGAACACCTCGCGTGGGACCAATGTAACTCGTAGGAATTGACTGCATAGTCACGGATCTCCCAGTTCGAGAATATGATGAAAATTTGAAAATATATAAATTAGGCTTAAAAAGAGATCGTTAAAGGGTGAAAACCCAAATCAACCACCTAACCGCCCCGTAAGACGCATCAACGCCTCGCACGGGATCAATATAACTTATAGAAACTATCGTATAGTCATGAGTCTCTCGGTTTGAGAATATAAAGATAATTTAAAATATTTAGATTATTCTTAAAAACATGTCGTTTGAGGGTGAAAACTCAAACCAGTACTCAAACGGCCCCGTAAGAGGCACAAACACCTCGCACGGGTCCATTGTAACTCGTAGAAACTGACCGCATAGTCACGGGACTTATGGTTTGAGAATATGATGATAATATGAAAATATTTAGACTTTGGCTTAAAAACATGTCGTTCGTGGGTGAAAACCTAAACTAGCCCCCAAATGGCCCCGTAAGAGGCACGAACACCTCGCGCGAGAGCAATGTAACTCGTAAGAATTGACCGCGTAGTCACGGGTCTCCTGATTTGAGAATATGACAATAAATTGAAAATATCAAAATTAGGCTTAAAAACAAGCCGTTAAAGGGTGAAAACCCAAATCAAGCACCAAACGGCCCCGTAAGAGGCATCAACACCTCGCACGAGACCAATGTAACTTATAGTAACTGATCATGTAGTCACGGGTCTCCCAATTTGAGAATCTGATGATAATTTAAAATATATATATATTATTCTTAAAATCATGTTGTTTGAGGGTGAAAACTCAAACCAGTCCTCAAACGGTCCCATAAGAGGCACAAACACCTCGCACGGGGCCAATGTAACTTGTAGGACATCACCACAAAGTCACGAGACATATGGTTTGAGAATACGATTATAATTTGAAAATATCTAGACTGTCTTAAAAACATGTCGTTGGTGGGCGAAAACCTAAACTAGCCGCCAAATGGCCCTCGTAAGCAGTACGAACACCTCGCATGAGACTAATGTAACTCGTAGGAATTGACCGCATTGTCACGGGTCTCCTGATTTGATAATATGATGATAATTTGAAAATATGCAGATTAGGAATAAAAATAAGTCATTAAAGGGTAAAAACCCAAACCAACCCCTAAATGGCACCGTAAGAGGCATGAACACCTCGCACGGGACCAATGTAACTTGTAGGAACTGACCGTTTAGTCATGGGTCTACCGGTTTGAGAATATGATGATAATTGAAAAATATTTGGATTATTTTTAAAAATATGTCGTTTGAGAGTGAAAACTCAAACAAGTCCTCAAGTGGCCCCATTAGAGATACGAACACCTCGCTCGAGCCATTGTAACTCATAGGAATTGACCGCGTAGTCACGGGGCATATGGTTTGAGAATACGATGATAATTTGAATATATCTAGACTTTGGTTTAAAAACATGTCGTTAGAGGGTGAAAACCTAAACTAGCTCCCAAATGGCCCGTAAAAGGCACGGACACCTCGTACGGGACCAATATAACTCATAGGGATTGACCGTGTAGTCACGGGTCTCTCGGTTCGAGAATATGACAATAATTTAAAAATATCTATATTAGGCTTAAAAATAATCCGTTAGAGGGTGAAAACCCAAATCAGCCACCTAACGGCCCCGTAAGAGGCATCAACACCTCGCACGGGACCAATATAACTTATTGGAACTGACCGTGTAGTCACGAGTCTCTCGGTTTGAGAATATGACAATAATTTAAAATATTTAGATCATTCTTAAAAACATGTCATTTGAGGGTGAAAACTCAAACAAATACTTAAACGGCCCGGTAAAAGGCACAAACACCTCGCACGGGGCCATTGTAACTCGTAGGAACTGATCGCGTAGTCACGGGGCATATGGTTTGAGAATAGGATGATAATGTAAAAATATCTAGACTTTGGCTTAAAAACATGTCGTTCGTGTGTGAAAACCTAAACTAGCCCCCAAATGGCCCCGTAAGAGGCATGAACAACTCGCACGAGACCAATGTAACCCGTAAGAATTCACCGCGTAGTCATGGGTCTCTCAATTTGAAAACTTGATGATAATTTGAAAATATCTAGATTAGGCTTAAAAATAAGTCGTTAAAGGGTAAAAACCCAAAACAACCCCTCAATGGCACCGTAAGAGGTATGAACACCTCGCACGGGACCAATGTAACTTGTAGGAACTGATCGTGTAGTCACGGGGCTCCCGATTTGAGAATATGATGATAATTGAAAAATATTTAGATTATTTTTAAAAATATGTCGTTTGAAGGTGAAAACTCAAACAAGTCCTCAAACGGCCCCATTAGAGGTACGAACACCTCGCATGGGCCAATGTAACACATAGGAACTGACCGCGTATTCACAGGGCATATGGTTTGAGAATACAGTGATAATTTGAATATATCTAGAATTTGGCTAAAAACATGTCGTTAGAGGGTGAAAACCTGAACTAGCTCCCAAATGGCCCCGTAAAAGGCGCGAACACCTCGTACGGGACCAATGTAACTCGTAGGAATTGACCGTGTAGTCACGGGTCTCTCGAATAGAGAGTATGATGAGAATTTAAAAATATCTATATTTGGCTTTAAAACAATCCGTTAGAGGGTGAAAACCGAAGCTAGCCCCCAAACGCCCCCCTAAGAGGCTTGAACACCTCGTACGAGACCAGTGTAGCTTGTAGGAACAAACTGTGTAGTCAGGAGTCTCCCGGTTTGAGAATATGATGATAATTTGAAATATTTAGATTAATATTAAAAATATGTCGTTAGATGGTGAAAACTCAAACCAATGTAACTCGCACGAGGCCAATATAACTCGTAGGAACTAACCGCGTAGTCACGGGACTTATGGTTTGAGAATACAATGATAATTTGAAAATATTTAGACTTTGGCTTAGAAACATGTTGTTAGTGGGTGAAAACCTAAACTAGCACCTAAATGGCCTCGTAAGAGGCACGAACACCTCCCACGTTACCAATGTAACTCGTAGGAATTGACCGTGTAGTCATGGGTCTCCCGATTTGAGAATATGACGATAATTTAAAAATATCTAGATTAGGCTTAAAAACAAGCTGTTAACGGGTGAATACTCAAACCAGCCCCCAAACGGCCCCGTAAGGGGCATGAACACCTCGCATGGGACAAATGTAACTTGTAGAAACTGACAGTGTAGTCATGGGTCACCCGGTTTGAGAATATGACTATAATTTAAAAATATTCTAATTATTCTTAAAAACATGTCGTTTGAGGGTGAAAACTCAAACTAGTTCTCAAACGGCCCCGTAAGAGGCACTAACACCTCGCATGGGACTAATGTAACTCGTAGGAACTAACAACGTAGTCACAAGACTTTCGATTTGAGAATACAATCATAATTGTAACTCTTATATTCAATTTTTTAGCTTGAATAAGATTTTTTTTAAATTACTTGGTTACTAATATCATCTCTTTTTTGTATCTTATTTTTTTTATAGGATAACATATTGTCGTTAACCTTTATCCATGTGTAACACACTAAGAATTAAATGATTTTAACAAAGGGATTATTTATTTAATATTGTCGATATTCAGCATTCTATTTTTGTGTTATGGCCATGCGGGCTTTTATAGTTTTACTGTTAGCTTTTATGGCCGTGCGAGTTTTGTAATTTTTTTGTTATATTTTATGGCCGTTCGAGCTTTACATTACACATATTTTATATTAGCATGTTTTAGAATGTCCAGAAAATAGTAGAAACTCTGCCCAATTTTTTTTGGTCCATGAACTATTAAGACTTATAATATTTTGAAGTTTGTATGTACATTAGTTTATCAACAACACGCGAGATTCGCAATTTGTGAATTGTCTAGTTTTCAAATAATTAATTATTTTCTTTGATCCAATAATTTAGCACAGTTCAAAATCGTGCCAAAAGTGTATCAAATTTTGGCACAGTTTTGAATTGTGCCAAAAGTGTACCAAAATGGACTTAATCTGGCACAGCCATAAAGTGTGCCAAAAATGTGCCAGAAATGTCAAATTGTGCCACGATTTCAAAGTGCGCTTGAAGTGTACATGTTTGGTCAAATCTGCCACACTTTTAAACCATGCGAGAAAGCAATGGCCATTTTGGAACACCTAATTCTAGCATAGTTCAAAACCATGCCAGATTTGATCTGGCACAATTTTAAACCTTGCCAGATTGTTGATTTTTGGTGTAGTGCAAGATTCAAGAAGATGTTATAATTTCTTCTTCATTTGATCGGGAGTTAGCAAAAAAGGAATTGAATGACCAAGTCAAGAGTCATAAATCTTGGTCTTTAAAAGTAAATGCCCAACTCGATGAAATGATCTCTTCTTACGCAAGCTCGATTGAGGTTGAAACTTGCATTTCACCTCCGCCCTTATTTAAAGAAGAAATCATTAAGAGTTATCCAAGAACTTTTGAATTTAAACCTCTTATCAATATTTAAAATTCAATTGAGGTTGAAGGTCCTTCATTTCCTTGGTTCCCCACCATTATCGTAACATTAAATTTATCACAAGAACTGGATGAAAGTCTTGAGGAATTTGACCCAATTATTGAACGAGAATGTTACTTTAAGATGTTATATCTTATGGGCTATTCATTTCAATTGACCCACCTCCCATTCCAATCACAAAATCATTGGGAGATAATTTTGATTTTCTTAGGACCGATTTGGTCTTGCCCCCCTTAGCATCCAAGCCCCCCATCATCCTCCAAAATCTTTTAATTGTTGATGGATCTTGTATTCCGCCTTACACATACCTTCCGTTGTTCAAACGAAATTCCTATTTCTCGAAAGGTATGCATAAAAATGAGGGTCCACCATTAATACCTAAAGTCAAATCCTATTTGGGTGCAACCTCAAAAATTTCAACTTCTAATGTAAAATTAGTTAAAAGTTAAAATTGTAGGTTGTAAATAATAGTTTATTTTCTTTTTTCATTTTTAATTACAGTCTAGTGTAGTTAGTTGAAGTTTTCATTATTCTTTTTCTTTATGCTTTGTTTTAACATGTTTTATAGAATCTTTGAACTTATACTTATCAGGGATCGCTCCATTTTGGGTAATATCTTTCTTTTCCTATCTTAATGATGGGTTTTTTAATTCGCATTAACGACAATGTCTCATTTAAGTTAGGGGGTGTGGGTTATTCTTCCCATTATTTTTTGAGTTCCATGATTTGATCATTTGTTCGTTCCAAGCATGCCTTTGTTGAAAAAATAAAAAAAATTTAAAAAAAATTCATTATTTTTTCTCCTTTGTTGGGCATTTTGACTTTGTTTCCAATGATAAATTTCAATAAATGTACGATCCAATTGACAATTCAGTGATGCAAGTTTTTTTATTTTAGAAGTTATTAGAATTTAGTCCTCAAATCATTAATATTATGAGAAACTTCTTGAATTGATCTTTAAACCCATGAGTACATGCGCTTTTTTAGTTTCACTGATTTGGTTTAAGGCCTTTATAACTTAGTAATCTTGTATTGCATTGTATATTAATAAGCACCAAAAAGTGTTAAAATAAAATCCCAAATAAATGTTTTTTAATGCTAGTATCCAATAAAATTGGACTTATACTCATATATGTTTATCTTGTAGGTATATTTGCACTTGTGGATTTAAAAGCTTTATTTCAGGTCAAATGTGAGAGTGATGTGATTAAAACATGCTAAACCCAATACTCGTACCAATTACCTATGCCCTAACCGAGCTGAGGCCTCCCTAGCATGTCATATAATTGTTCAGTGTGTGTGTGCGCTATTATGGTTTTTATTTTGCTTCTTTTTATTTTATTTGTCTATTTTAGGGTCGCTATTTTTAGTATTTTACTATTTTATGTAAATATTATATAAACATGCGTGTCGTCATGTCTGTGTCTGTAAATATTTAGGTATGTGCATTTTTAATATTTTCTTTTCTGATATTTTTAGTGTTCTTTTTTTATAGTTTTATTTTTATTTTTATCTTTATCGTGAGTCTTTTTCTATTTTATATGTATGTATTCGAATTTTTTATATTTTTATTGCATGTGTGGTATATATATATATATATATATATATATATATATATATATATATATAGAGAGAGAGAGAGAGAGAGAGAGAGAGAGAGAGAGAGAGAGAGAAATGAAACTTACTCCGATTTTGTGCACCGATTTAATGCCCCGGATGGATTACACCGGTGTACATAACATTGCTCAATAAGATATCTACACACACACATACATACACCTCCTGAACCTACACCTTATCCCATACACCACACACACAAAATCAACTCCCCCACCTCTCTTCAAATACCCAGCAACTGCTTTCAGCATCTTCCACCATACTCTCTCTTTCTTTCTCTCCCTCCTTCTCTACTCAGTTAACAAAACTCACCACCTCCATTAAATACCCCACCACTACAGCTGTAACCCCTCCACTCGTTTAACTCGTTGGACTACCTACTTACCTACTAGCTCCGGCGAATTCCAGTCTAACCACCCCATACCCCATAATCGGGCAACCCCTATATAACCCACCAGACCCAAATTCGGGTTTAATCCGGAGATACATAATCCCCTGCTATACCTCCCACCTCCATCCGGTCTACCCCAGCTCCAGTGAGAGCTTACCTGATCCCCCGTAACCCATCAAAACTGAACCCAACTCGATTTTAACCCCTTCTCTCAAATCCGGAGACTACCAGCCTTCTACCCGGTTTGTTATCCCACAACCCAACTCACGAACCTGCCATAGCCTAACCTCTTGAAAGCCCATATCTATACCCGCTACCTAATCAACTCCACCCAGCTACCCCCATACGTGCTCCCGTACCCTTGCCCCGACCTCATGTGTCTACCTTCCCAGGCCACTAACCAACTACCCAAAACATCAACCCAAACCTGCAATAGCTGCCCAACTCGCCGGAAAACCCGTTGTCCAACCCGAAATCCATACGCATATTCCATTTTCTTTTACACATTTTTCCCTCACATATAGATAGATAGATAGATAGATATGTTCTTGTGCGGACCTAGTTTGGGACCATCTACGCTCCAAAAAATTTCTAGGGATCAGTTTATCATTTATATACTATTGTCTTTTTCTAAGATTTTTGAAAATATAAATTTCTACCTCAATAATTTTTAGAGTCTTTAAGCTTATTTTAAAGTCTAATTAATCCGAGACGAGTAATGGTTCGGGTCTACCTCTCAAACTTTGTCTGTCACTATCGTACTGTATTTCAGAATAGTGAGGATTATCTATATAAATATTTTCCTCAGGGTGACTAGAGATTTCTGGAGGTTTTGACGGAAAATAATATAACCTTAAACACCTTATATGGTATTGAGGTTTTATACGTCTAATCTCTTTATATATATGATTAATAATATAAATTATATCACTTTGTATGAATTCATCTAACTCACCGTCACCGTAGGATAACAAAAATCTTCTATATGTTTTTGCTAAAGCTGTTTCTACGAATTTAAGGAGTGGATAAATTCCTACTGATCTAATTAAGGTAGCTCTAGTTTCAGTAAACCTTTTTAGACTAATATATTTTAATACGTTTATAGTATCATTAAGTATTCTAGTATATTCTTGATATTTTTCTGGTTCTGAAAGTTCTTATGCAAATTCTATTGTTCTTAAGTCTTGTCTGAAGAGATCACGAATCTCTGTTCTAATTATTTCTATTTGAGGTACTTCTCTTACTAACCACTCAATAATTTGGTCTATATATTTGTAAGTACCTCATACGTATATTAGAACAGTTTCTATAACTAGTTTATCTTTAGGGACTGTGAGAGTACACTCTTGGATTTCTCTTGTTAAGTCCGGATTTGTTTGATTAATAAATGCTAAAAAATTTGTAGTTATCTGAAGGCTCATGAAAATATTTTAGATTTAGATATAATATGTAAATTAGCTAGTGGTTTGGTTCGAGTTTATACCTTCCTTCTGGTTTGTAATATCTTTATCTTCTTTTCTTCTTCTCTTCGGTTTTGTTACTATTCTTCTCCGGTATGTGCCTCTTGCAACTCTCTTTTTATGTGTCGCACCTCAACCCACTACTTTGGCATTAGACCCACTTCATGCCTGTACGCCACCAAGCCAAACGCCCACTTGGCTAATGGCTCTGCAAAAATCGGTACCTGATGACAGTTCAATAGTATAACACTTACGTGCTACACTAGAGGTTCCACACAATAGTCATCTATGAACAGAAAGTTGGAGACGTTTGGAGAATAATATCAACTTAACATAAGAGATTTCTGGAAAATAAAATACTTTTATTTCATTGCATAAGTAAATACAACTTTTCCCTCTCCCCTAACTATGAGAGGCCTACTCACTCATATACATCTTACTCACTGGGCTCTCTCTAACTTGACTCTCTCTCTCTCTCTCTCTGATATTCGATATCTTAACTCAATGACTGACACTCCCTTTTATAATCATAAGGTCCCTACAAATGACTGATAACCAGATACCAAAAACAATCCGGTGGAAATAACATACAATAATTAAAGTCTATATGCATTTATTTTACAAAAGGCAACTTTGGCATCTTTTGATAATTTTGTCTGAGTTTATCATGTGTTTTTGCTTTTTCATAAAGTAGTGTTAGCGTCTTATGAATAATTTTCTTTGGTGGCCCTATGGATCTATCATGGAAAGCAAAATAATTCTGACAATTATTTGTTTTATCAAAAGTCTAAATAATTGATGGTTAAATGATGGCATCTTCCTTCTTCAATAATTCGTTGAGTAAGGTGGGGCCCTTCTCTGTCTCGTTCGTTTCTTCGGTTGTCTTTTCTACATTGTCTTTTTTTAGTAGAGCATTATTATTGAAGTATTCATCAATGAGGCCTACCACTCTAAGGATGGTTGGCAAATCTATCTCTACCATTTCTTTAAATTCTTTTTTGAGCCTTTCATTAAATGGCTCGTCACCTTGGATAACCAGGTCTTCCTTATGGTACGCATTGTACCCTTTTTCTTCGCTTGTTAACAATTCCATGATTTTTATTGTTTCCATAGCTTGGGCAATCAATATTTTAGACTTATAAACAATGAGGTCTTTAGTTTTGTCTTCAGATAAAATTTCAACATCTTCAAATAAATAAGTGGAAAATATAATGAGTCTAAATCCTTTAACTCCCATTCCTCTACAGGAACTTAGAGCAATTTGGTTAATTCTGGTAAACAGAGGGAGAAAGTCTTCTACCTTTTGGTGTACTCATGGACAATTTTTCCAAGAGTAATAGAATCTTCAACAGTCAATATCTGGAAGAGTCCAATGAGCCCTTGGTCTGCAGGTTATCTGTGCTATGTCCGAGTTTCAAAAAAGATAAATTTTTGGAACGTCTTTGAACAAACCTTTTATCATTAAGTCATATCCATTAATCTTTGATCATAACATATTGAAATGTCCAATAATGTTATCACCCTCTTTCTGGCAGTCTTTTGAAAATGGAAGATTATTATGACCAAATGGTATAACAATCTTAGCCTTAGAAGTCTTTTGTTGATAACAAAAATTATCAATTGGTCTAATTTTAGAGGATTCTCCAAGAGTCTGAGCATACATTTGAGTCTACAGTCTAAGAGTAGCAACACTAATGAGTTGAGCTATTGCAAGTCTTTGAAGTCTCATTAATCTGGCTCCAGCTACCAAATTCTTTTTGAATTCTACCCATAGCTTATTTTTAACATTCCACCATAGGGCATCTATGAGAGTATTTTCATCATCATAAAATTCTCGTCTATATTTTATCAAGTCTGGGTATCTTTGGTCTGGTCTATATTGAGGAAAATACATTTTGTCGATAAGTCTATTTTGGGCAATGATTTTATTCTTAGATTTCCCAGGAAGAACTAGAATATCATCAAATCTTTCCACAATTGGTCTTTCGTGAGAGTCTTGAAAATGAGTCTGTCTTTGCATCTTACCAGAATTTGATCTTACGCGTCAAAGATAGCTTACAACGTCTTTTCTATTTAATCTATTCATTCCAGAGGAACTCATAATGTCTAAGTCTTTTGTTTGCAACATAAAATAAGAGATGATATTAGTGTTAGCAAACATAGGTTCTACAGATATGATGTCTAGAATGGTATTTTTTCTTCCCTTTATATGTATAACAGAGAAGTCATAACTAATAAGCAATTTCTGCCATTTAATAAGTCTATTAGTTATTGATTTGTATAAATATAAATTTCTAAATTTTACTGCATAACAAGAGTCAGTATAAACAATAAAATGTTTAGGTCTAAGAAAAAGCATATATTTTTCTACTGCCCTTACTATAGCTAAAAGCTTTTTTCATAGGCTTTGTATCTCGTTTCTGGATCAGTAAAGGTTCCAGAACTATATCTACAAACTTTCTGCTTTTTTTTGCCTGGTGATCAATGGCAAAGTATAATCCTCTCCATTGTTTATCAGAGGCATCTGTTTCTACTATGAACTGATCTTCAGCATTAGGCAGTTCACGTAAAGGGGTATTCTTGACTGCTTCTTTGATTTTTCTTATAACTTCAAAATCATAATTTGTCCATTTAAAAGGATTGGTTTTATCAGTTACTTTTAATTTGGAAGTTAATGTTTCTCTTTTTGAAGCTAGGTCTTTAATAAAATTTGCAGCACAAATTAGCAAGTCTAAAAATGATTCTATCTTCGAGTTGGTCTAGAAATTCAAGAATCTTTTTGGTTATGTGTTCTGTTAAAGATATTTTTCTTTATTAACGTCCATTCCCACAAAGTCTATTTCAGTCTGAAATAATTGAAGTTTCTTCTCAGAAATAATAATTCCATGATTATATAATTCTAAAATAATCTTTTTAAGATGGTCTTCATGTTCTATCTCAAACTTGCTGGCTACAAGAATGTCATCTATGTAAATAAGACAAAATTCTGAGTAAGGCCTAAAACTATTATCCATTCTTATTTAAAATACTTGAGAAGCATTCAAGTATCCAAATGGCATTACTAACCATTCATTTTTCCTTGGGACACACTAAAGGTTGTCCAAGTTATACTATTTGGGTGCATCTTTACTTGCCAAAAAGACTAATTTACAATCAAACTTGTTGAATATAATTTTGTCTTCAATTATATTTATTAGGTTATTCTTGTCTGGTATCTTATAAGAATCAAACTCACAATTTTTATTAAGGTGTCTATAGTCTATGACCATACATCTTTTCCCTCTTTTTCGTTCAGACTCATTTTGAACATAGAAGGCAAGGCTATTATGTCTACTTTTGCTTTCTCTAACAATGCCTAGCTTAAGCATTATCTCTATATCTTTTTTAAATTCTTCTCTATCTTCTTATGAATATCATTTCGTATAGGTTCGACCATTAATATTAGCATCTCGGTTAATAGGGATGATTTCACAATAACTTTGATCTTTATCACACTTAACAATGGAATTTTCTCCTAAAGTAAGCTCTAATAATTGCCTAATATTTTTTTCCACTTATGTTTCCATCCTCAATTGTTTGGATATATCTTAGACCTTTAATAAGGTTTATTGGGTATTATCTAAGATTTCTTATTGTATAAGAGCTATTTGCTTATAACACTTTTGTTTTGGACAATTAAATTCTTTTTGTAAGGGTTTAGTTATTTCTAGGGCTTCTTGTTGATTTGTATGTCTAGGTCCACCATGCCCAGCTAAATAACTCTGATGGGTTGTCATTTTATAATTAGGTTTGAATTGCATAGTGTCAAAAGCAGTCTTGTGATCTATTAGATGGGCTATAATATTGAACTCTTCTTTGTTACTAAGTAATATCTTATAATTATACTGAGTATAAGGATGACATTTACTAATAAAGTCTCATCCTTGAATAATATTTCCTGTGAAACTAGGACGAGGTTCCATTATCCAAAATCGATGATTAACAGTTTCATTGGTCTGATTTCCTAATTTAAAATAATTAGGAATAGTCTGAAAGTATAAGGTAAATGGATCTCCATTAGCTACCTTACCATGGATCTCTTGATTACTGTCTAGAATATATTCTTTAGGGAAGGCATTAGCCTTACAAATACTCTGAGAGCATCCTTTATCTATAAAAGCTGAAAGTATTTCGGGATAATCTTTATGTTGTATGAATAATTCTACAAAACAAGCATGTGGTTTAGTAGAAATTCCTAAGTTATTCTTTTCGTAAATAGATTTTCCCTTTTGGGGTTTATCAACAAAATCAAATGATGTTAAGTCTTCTGAACTACTATCAGAGCAGTTTTCTTCTATCTCATAGGAAATTATCTTTCCTTTTAAGTCTTCATTTTCTTGTAATCTCTTGTCCATATTTCTATCAATGTCTTTATAACATGTTTTAATATCTTGGTCTATTTGAGAATCATATTGAATAGTATAGATTGCTCTAAATCTAGTTTTCTAATAGTTTTCATGGTAGTGTAATTGACACAGAACACAAACCATAAATAATTATGTTTGTATAGTCTCAAAACATTCTACACATCTAAAGTATTTCTTGCTACATTTCATTTGAATGTGCAGTAATTTTCTTCATCATAGTAACATCTAGGGATATATGTTAGTAACTCGGGATTACTAACTGTCCATATTTTCCTTAATAAGGGGCTTAATGTACATTTATACCAAGCTTCTTCAAAGTATATATAATTGTTATCTTGATTTTTTTGATCAATTTGCATCATATATAAGTCTATAATATCTTGGGAATCTTCATATTCATCAGTATCACTATAAATACTGGCATTGCCATCATTTTCTATGTCTGACATTTCTATAGCATATAGAATATCTAACTCCTTTTGATATACAAAGTCTAATGTTGTATTAATAATCTAATTACTTTCTTCATCTTTCTTGCTAGGACAATCTTTAGAAAAGTATCCTTCTTCGCCACAAGTTCAACATTCTTTAGTGGAAGTCTTATATTGGGCTATTTCTTTTTCTTTCCTATAATTAGGAGCCTTCATATGTTTATTAGTGTTCTTTTTAAAATATCTTCTTTGATTGAATCTATTTTTCTTGGTTCTAGAGTTTCTTTCTCTAAAGGTAGTAGATGGTCTGAATCTATATTTCTTTGAAAAACCTAAAGCCCTAGCCTTAAACTTTTTTGTTTCTAGTCTAGTTTTCTCTTGAATTTCTTTGATTCATTACCACATCCCCGTTGCATTGGAGAAATATCCCTTTTGTCTTTAATTGGAGGAACATATTTGAAAGTTTCGTCAATTAACTTTCCTTGAGTTATATCTCGTCTTTTAGCTATGATATAGTCTTTGGCAAAATTGATTCTTTCACCAAGGGAGCTATTCTTAACTCCAGCAAATCCTGGCCAATTCCTATATTCATTAATTAGGATCAGTCAAATAGATGGTATCTTTCGAATATACTCATCTTTTAAGGTCTCACTAAATTATTTAATTTGGTAATATAGTTGTTCATAATTATTGTTATATTCATGAATCTTGTCTAGTTTGCAAATACTAAGAAGAGCTAACTTAGTTTTTGTTAAGTCTTGCTCATTGATTTGAGCTAAATGTCCAGGTCCATTGAATTTTGAAGTAAATAATTGAATATATTCTTCAATTGATCTTCCAACTAAATTTTCTATCATTTTCTCAATCGTAGCTAGGGATTCTGCATCTATAGCTTGTCTTAGATAGTCTAAGTAGTATTTTGCAACACCTATAATGGATTTCTTAGCGTATTGTTTACATGAGCTTGCATGCCATTGTTCATTAGATGCAAAACACATATTCATTTGATTACGCCATTCATCTAATGCTTTCATAATATCTTGGACATTGTCTAAGTTAAGGTATATCCCAACTGAATTTATGGCGTGAGTTGCTAAGGTCTTAGAAGGAGTAAAACTCTTGTCACTAGTTGGAAAGTCCTTTATATAATTAGGTTTAGTCTTTACCACATTGTTTGAATAAATAGGAATATTTATTTCTATTGGTTTACTAAAGAGTTTAGGAGCATCATTTAGCCTACTACTGGTTCCTATCTCTTGTTTATTAGGACATAACTGTGTAGTTGGCATTAATCTTTCTTCTCCTTCTTCCATTAGTCTTAAGTTTTTAAGAAGTTATTTAGTATTACTAGTTCTTTTAGTTTTAATACATGGTCTTAGGATATCATATTAAATCTATCCCTATCTTGGAACCTAACAGAATGACTTCTGCTAAGATGCTCTTTAAATGTCTTCATATCTAATTCTGAAGGTTCATGTCCAAAGTTTTAGATTCTAGATTTTTCTCTAACTAAGTCTTTTTGTTCAAATTATCTTCTAGGTCTAATTACTGGAGCCCATCTTAGTAAACTAGATATATTTTTACTACTACATTCTCCTTCTGAAGGATGATTGATTATGGCTTCTCCCATATTTCTAAATCTAATTTCTTCAGTGTGGGTATTCCTATTTGTAATCTTAGGGGGACTAAACTGGATAGTTATATTTCCAGTGACATCGTCTTGATTAATAAACAAAGGTTTATTCTGTATAGTTTTAGTTTCTTGAAATTTTGGCAATTACCAAAGAGTCTTAGCTTCTTCTTTCATAGGTCCAGTATTCCTAATACTGAAAGTATGATTGTAGTTTGAATTATTGTTTCTAACTAATATTTCTTCATTAAGTCTACCACTAGGAATTCCCGATTGCATTCCTTCATACGTCCCGATTGCATTCCTTAGTTTCTATATAAGGAGACTCTCTAAATTTACAGGTGGTTACCTATTTTTGTTCAATTATTTTTTTCAATTCTTTCTAAAGAGTCTTAATAATCCCTTTATCTCTTTATCTGACTAAGTATTTCTTCTTTAAAGACCTTATTCTCTTTTCTTGCATTGTTATTAATATCTTCATTATGTTTAGCAAGTGTATTAACAAGAGAATTAGCAACTTTTGTAATATAGTCTTTTACTTCATCTTATTATTGCACAGATTCTTGTATCATTCTTGCTTATATGATTTCTACAGTTTTTTTTATTTTATCTCAACATGTTAGAATAAATCGAGAGTTTAATTCTCCTTGGGAAGGTTTATTAGATATAACCTTAATTCCCTGATTAATTTCTTCATGTTTTTCTTTTTCTTGAGCTATGTTTATTCTAAATTCATTAACAATACTATCCATTCTGGATAGGTTATGGCTTTCCATATTGTTAAAATAATTAGCTAAATAATGTTGGAATTTAACAAAGTATGTATTGAAGGTGGTTAATCCTTCTGTGTTATCTTTTAAATCTAATTGTAAGTCTTTAGCAAAGATGTTATTGTAGTCTTATGAGGCTGCTATTGAAGTTAAGATTAAATTTAATCTTTCTAGTATAAGTCTTGACGCTTTAGCAGCATTGGTAATCTCATTTTCATTTATCTTATAATAAAATCTATCATCATTTATCTTTTATAGAATTCTTTGGTAAAAATCTGCTAGGGTCTGAACGGGGAGGTTTCCAGTTACCTCATTCTAGTCTGATCTAACTATTTCCATCAGGAAGATAATTGTCTAATCTAGGAATAAATTTATCTTGTTCCTTGGTGAGTTTAATTAACTCACTTTCTTGTTTGTTTGTCAAAGTTTTAATTTCTAAAATCTCTTTGTTAAGGGCATCTATGTGGTTAATATTTATTTTTTATAATACTTGTACAAGATCTATTGGGATTTAGGGATCTATTTCTTGTATTTTTTAGAGATATTTTTTACCTCTGTTTCTAGGGTTTGAGTGTCTTTAGATAACTATCTTAAAATAAGAAGGATACACTTATTTTGGTATAATATACTATGGATGGCACTGGCAGTAACTTGTCTACTGTCTGTGAGTTTAGCTGGGATATGTTCAATGTGTAAACAACCGTTTATTTATGAGGTTAAGCAACCTTCTGGGTCTAAATCAGTTAGAGTATGGGCTGATAGCCTTGATTGGTTAATGTGTGGGATAAATTCAAAGGTCATTAAAGTCTTTTTACTATAGGTCGAAAAGGAGCGTCTTGGCTCTGATACCAATATTAGGAATGGGTCGGAATTTGGCAGGTTTCCTTTTCTAAAAGTTTTAAATCTCTGATACACTAAAATATTTTCTAAAAGTATTGTGGTCTAAAATAGAATTTTACTAAAGGTATTAGTTTTATCTTATTATGGACCTCATTTAAGCCTATATATATATATATGGAGTGAGATTATTAAGTGAATCATAATAATGAACTTTTTAGTGAACCTAATTACACTTTAAAAAATAACCTTTAATTCCTTGTTGTAATTGGTTACCGCTGGGAATTACCGATTGCATTCTTTCATAGGGGAATTAGGAAAATTTCACAAAGCTTGAAATTCTATATTTATATTAGCATCTGGTATAATAGAGTCTTCATAGCCACTAGCATATAAGATTAACTTAAAATGTTTGGGTGTGTTTACGGTTAGTGTAAATGATGGAATAACATTGAAGTATATAATGTTATCTGACATTTCAAATTGCGTTATCCCAATAAGGCTTTTCTCAAAATATTTCCATCTTGTATCTATTAAACAACATAATATGTTGATATTATTTTGAGGTCTATATAATCCTTCGATTCTTTCTTGGAAGAATCCAAAGACTAGGAACTGGAATTATCTATCAGTTCCACTTGATTTTAGCCATTCTGAGTAAAAAACTTGAAGCTCAGTATATGAATTGTCTAACACATGATTTCTATAATTATAAGTCATGTTATAATTAGGAGTCTTGGGCATGGCTCCATCTTTAAACAAGTTTAGGAATCTAACTGTTGGAAGTTGTCAATTATGTACGGAATCTTCAACAATTTTTCAGTCAACTTCACCCCATTCTTTCCATTAGAGAGGATTGGTGAAATTCCTCTCCTTCCACCATATTCTAACTTTGGAGGATGAATCTATAAGTCTTTGGAGCTTAAAATTACTATGTCAAATATTTGGGATAGGGCTAACTATCTTACCAGTCTTATCTAGTCCATCATTTATGATTCTTTTACTTATTGTCTTTCCTTCCTTAGTTTCGATATAACGAGATTCTCTAAATTTACAAGTGGTTACTTGTTTTTGTTCAAGTCTTTCTTCAATTCATTCTAAAGAGTCTGAAGAATCCTTTTGTCTCTTTATCTGACTAAGTATTTTTTCTTTAAAAATATTATTCTCTTTTCTTGCATTATTATTATTAATATATTCATTATGTTTGTCAAGGGTATTAACAAGAGAATTAACAACTTTTGTAATATAGTCTTTTACTTCATCTTGTTGTTGCACAGATTCTTGTGTCATTATAGATTCTATGGTTTCTATAGTTTTTTCTATTTTATCTAAACGTGTTAGAATAAATGGAGAGAGAAGTTTTATTATATATAACCTTAATTATTGAATAATTTCTTCATATTTTTTTTTCTTGAGCTATATTTATTTTAAGTTCATTAACAATACTATACATTTATCAACCAAAAAAAAAACAATACTATCCATTCTGGATAGGTTATGGTTTTCCATATTGTTAAGATAATTGGCTAAATTCTGTTGGAATTTAACAAAGTCTGTATAGAAGGTGGTTAACTCTTTTGTCTTAACTTTTCAATCAAATTGTAAGTCTTTAACAAAGTTGCTATTGTAGTCTTGTGAGGTTGCTATTAAGGTTGAGATTAAATTTAATCTTTTGAGTATAAGTCTTGATGCTTTAGCAACATTAGTAATCTCATTTTCATTTATCTTATAATAAAATCTATCATCATTTATCTTTTCTATAATTCTTTGGTAAATGCATTCCAGATACCTCATTCCAGTCTGATCTAACTATTTCCATTAGGATTATAATTGCCTAATCTAGGAATGAGTTTAACTTGTTCCTTGGTGAGTTTAATTAACTCACTTTCTTCATTTTTTTTCAAAGTTTTAATTTCTAAAATGTCTTTGTTAAGTACTTCTATATGGTTAGTCTTAATATTTATTTTTTGTAATACTTGTACAAGATCTATTGGGATTTGGCTATCTATTTCTTCTATTTTTTTAGAGGTATTTTTTACCTCTGTTTCTAGGGTTTAAGTATCTTTAGATAATTGTCTTAAAATAAGTAGGATACACTTATTTTGGTCTAGTATACTATTAATGGCACTGCCAGTAACTTGTCTACTGTCAGCGTGTTTAGCTGGGATATATTCAACGTGTAAACAACTATTTATGTGTGAGGTTAAGAAACCTTTTGGGTCTAAATGAGTTATGGGTATGGGCTGATAGTCTGGATCTTTGTAAATGCGTTGAATAAATTTCAAAGGCATTAAAGACTTTTTACTATAGGTCGAAAATGAGCGTCTTAACTCTAATACTGGAATTGGGATTGGGTCAGAATTTGGCGGGTTTCCTTTTCTAAAGTTTTAAATCTCTGATACACTAAAATATTTTCAAAAAGTATTGTGGTCTAAAATAAAATTTTACTAAAGGTATTAGTTTTGTCTTACTAAAGGTAAATCTCTAATACACTAAAATATATATATATATATATATATATATATATATATATATATATATATATATATATATATATGGAGTGAGATTATTAAGTGAATCAAAATAATGAACTATTTAGTGAACCTAATTACACTTTAAAAATAACCCTTAATTCCTTGTTGTAATTGGTTTGGGATAATGGCAACACACACCCGTGTTTTTTAATATACACACACTTGGCACTACTGTAACACTCCATGATTTTTTAGCCGTAAATTTATTTGTTAAGTTAAAAATTTTGAAAAGAAAATTGCAATCTATTTAATTTTGGTGTGAAAAAAAATATTTGTTTTTACATATAAAAATAAGGTTTTAACTGGAATTTGTGTCAGGATTAAAATTTGGAAATTATAACTTTTTATATAAAAATAAGGGGAGGATCCTACCTAAGGAGAAAAAAAAATATTTGATCGTCCGATCGAGCTGAATTTTTTTGTGCAGCTTCGTCTCGCCTTCACATAAAACATATTAAAATTTAAGCCAATTCCAATAGTTCGATCTTCCGTAATGTTTTTTTTAGTGTTTGTATTTGATTAGGAATAAAATTATTTTTGGTATATAAATATAAAGTGAAAAGTTTAGTACTTTTGAAACACATTTTAGCCTTCTCAAAAATCTAGAGCCTCTCATAATTTCTTTTTCTCTCATCTACAAAACCTAAACCCCATTGAACACAACTTTTAACCCAAGTTTTGAAGATTTAAATCAAGTTTTCTCAAGATCGTTCAAGAACGGAAATTTATTAATTCTTCGAGAGGAATGCAACCATTTAACAAGAATTTTCAACCAAAGTTTCATTAGGTATGAATACTTCTATTTTCTCCCTTTAGTATTATGTGTTTTAAATATCGCCTAAACATTAATTTACATGTTTTTCTTAAAATAAATTAGCAACCTTAATTAGGGAAAGTGAAATCTAATTTGAGATTTTTTTTGTGAAAAATCTTAATATGAATTAAGACTTGTAACCCTTGTGTGCTTAGGCTAGATGTCGGATTTTTGGTTAATACGAGTGTAGGTTTGTATGTAGAAACCATAGTAAATTTTATTTAAATGAAAACGAAGCTTTTGAAATCACATAAAAGCATGTAGGTATGATTAAAGCGAATTATTATTGTGTGCTCCATGAACTTGCATGATGTTGAAATTATAATTGTTGAATAAAATAAATTGTGTTAATTACGACGATGAATTAAACGAATTAAATAAAAGTAAATTGTGACCGTATGATAGATTTATGTAATTGTTGATAAATTGGATTGTGCGACTTATTGTTTCAATTATATTCGACATCGTGAGAACGACGGGATTTCTTTGAGTAGTTATGCTCTCACCTTAATTTTAGGAATACTTAATTGGTATGGGACTAGTGGGTATGCCTTAGTTATGGTTAACACTTCCTCGGTATGGACCTAGTTAGTGTAGATTTTTACGGATGAGATATTCCGGGGTGGGACTGATTTTGGTGTTGTTCAATTGATTTGGATAGCCTAGGCGTGAGATTAGGAAGAGATAAATGATAGAAATTCATCCTATAACATAGGTTAGGATGTGCTTGTATCTTGGAGACCTCTCGATATGGTACTAGGGGTAGGTTTGAGAATTATGCTCTATAATAGGGTGGGGATAATATAAAACAATGAGAACTTGAGAAATTGAGAATCAATGCCTAAGATAATAAACGGCTATTAAAATGAATTGGCGTCGTTAATAAGTGCAGGATTGACACAATACGGGGTGGCTCGCTATTTCCACGTATGGGTGTGTTGGCGTCATCAATAAGGGCAGGTCTAACAGAATATGGGTTGGCTAACTATTATGATGTGTCGTGTGTGGAACCTCGTCAATAAGTGCGGTCCTGGCAGAATACGGGTCCACTGGCTATAGCGAGGGAAATGTGTGTGGTGTAAAACTTTAAACGGGCCCGAATAAGTACAGGACATACAATAGGGTCGACTGGCTATGACAGTACCACTATAATAATAATAATAATAATAATAATAATAATAATAATAATAATAATAATAATAATAATAATAATAATAATAATAATAATAATAATAATAATAATAATAATAATAATAATAATAAGGTGAGAAATCAATTTAAATAAAGTTGGTGACTTTAAGATAATTACTGGATTGTGATAACATAAGTTGGACTTAAATTTTGGGGTGGCATAATTACTGGATTAGGTGTTCGCATTTTATTTTACTCGCACATTAATAATTATCGCGTTTAAATTAAAATGTTCTATTGTGGTGATTGTTATGTATAATGTTATTGTCTGGGTTCATGGACCCTAATTGGGGAGAGTAACTTGTATTCATGTGGTGGGATCTGATCCATTACCTTGACTAACATTCCAGGTATAGTGTTGGGGTAGCTGCATAGGAGTATTTGGAGATATCTTGGAGGTGCAGGTGGAGTTTATTTTAGATGCATAGTATTTAGATTTTTTTTTTCCGTCGCACTTATTATGAGACTTTATTTATGGATTTTGTGGGCCAATCGGTTCCACAGTTGTTTACAGTTTAATTCAGTATTTACAGTTCGATCATTTTATTTAAGATTATATTTAATTGGAGTTGGATTAATTTGGATGTTAGCATGGCGATGGATTTATTATTTCTTGAATGGTTATATTTATTGGATTAATTTGATTATTACCTTGTGGAATAAATTTTTAAATGTCCCATACATTTATCACTCGCTTGCCCGATTGAGCAGGGCGTTACCCCCCCCCCCCCCCCCCCCCCCCCACCTACACACACACACACATCTATCGAGCATACCCATACACCCCTACCCAACCCTTTACCCATTGCTTCCACCTACCCGCTGTCACCCATAACCAACCCTACCCAAAACCCAAATCCCATACCCCATGTTCCCTCTCTCCCACACGCAACCCCTTGTTCCTGCTACCAATGCCTCAACCACCCCAGTGCTGTAAAAATCCATTCACTCCTTAACCCTGCTAATAACCCATCTCCACCACCAGCTTGATTTGACTGAGTTGAGATTGATTGCCAAAACCCACGCAGGTCAGAGCCTCAACCACCCTAGTGCTGCCAAAACCCACGCATCCCCTTAACCCCTCTAATAACCCATCTCCACCACCAGCTTGATTTGACCGACTTGAGCTTGAATGCCAAAACCCACGCAGGTCTAACTGATCGAATTCTACATTTGGCAGTTATTGGAAATGGGTAGGGGGGATGTTAAGGTTTGTTGGGTGTGTGTGGATATTAAAAAAATGCGTGTCCGTTACCGCTGTTGTGGACCAACTACAACAAGGAATTAAGGGTTATTTTTAATGTCTTATTAGGTTCATTAAAAAGTTCATTATTTTGATTTAATTAAGAACCCATCTCTCTATATATGTATATATTTAAACCATAAAAAAAAAAGATATATATATATATATATATATATATATATATATATATATATATATATATATTAGAATATATTTATGGTTTATATATCTCTATATATATGTGGGGGGGGGGGGGGGGGGGGGGCACATGTGGATACTACACATAACATTACACATTCTACCTAAGATCACCTTACCCTCTCTAAAACCCAAGACCTCTAACCCATAAATTTTGGCCCATTAAAAACCATAATATACCCATTTCCCATTCAGCAAATAAAATCATAAAAGACACATGTTTAAATGACTCCTACCCA